>KE158437.1:32484-64327 GCA_000411055.1 Leavenworthia alabamica | reverse complement strand
ATATATAAGCACGCTAAGTAGCAACGTTTATTACTAGCAAGAGCTAACACGTTGTGTGAAAGAAGGCAAAGTTGCGGAAATAAGAAATTCAAATTCTAGGCACCAAAGATGATATCTTGGGCATACTATAATAATATAAAGGTATTAGAAGAAACACACCTTAGCCTTAAAAAGGTTTTTCGTTCCTTCTGGCCACTTAAGTAAGCCTTCAACGATGCTCTTTAAGTTTGCGTGTAGGCCTTCAACGGGTGATTTAGCCACCAACACCTTCAACAAACCTAAATTTGCCTGTTTCCCAAAATACATTAGTTGTAGGTTTCAGAAAAAGGGAAACAGTTCATTGCGTTTCATTGATAAACAAGTGAAACAAATTGCTAACTTGTAGATGCATAAAGTAGTGGACTATCTTGAAATGGGAGATAGGTAAACTAACTTTTGTAATTTCTTTATTTTTCCTCTGGAGGAGAAGAAATGTAGAGGGAAGCAAATTGTAAGCACTAGCAATGAGATCTGAGAACTCATATGTCAAACGAGCTATACCCTTGACAGCAGCACTAATTAACTGAGGTTTTTCTCCAGCCAAGCAACCAACCACCTGTGACGATTATAGCAAAGGTCAATAATCAAATCTTGACGCAAAAAGAAAAACAAAGATCCTGAGAAAAAATGTTACAGTGACTTGTTAAGATTAGATTAAGCATACCATATTGAAGTATCCATGTAATTTCTCATTGTCTCCACCATTTTCCACATCTGCATATGCATGACCAATCTGAACAAGCACATCATAGGCTCTGCTTCTTGTTTTTTTATTTACCTGTAGAAACAGCAGTGACCTGAATGATTTTTACACAATCATAGTTTCAAACAAACACTTTCAAGCAATGCTTCGTACCTCCTTTAAAGCAAGTATAACTTCAGGTAGAAAAGAAGAAACAATGTCTTTTCTGTCCTTTAAATCATCCTGTACGGGAAAAGAACCATCATCATCTAGGATGACTATTTCTCTACAACTCAAAAGCAAAATGCAATCTAAAACTAAAGCCTATATCTTTACTATGATACATTTAGTCAAAGTACACATAAAGCTAAAAGGTTAAGCTTCTTACAGTCCTTGATGCATGAGCTAAGATGAAGTATAAACAATCAAGTTTATGGCGCTTGGCAGAGACATGGCATATATTCTGCATTAGTTCAAGCAACTTCTCGATGTTCTTTGAAATGAATCCATCAGAACTCTGGCAACAAAATAATTTATACGAGTTAATGGTTTCAAGGACCTTAGGAAACTGCATCAGTGTATAGGGGAACATAACTTAAGGCAAAGAAACAATACCTTCAAGATGACCGAAAGAACTTTGTACGCTTTCTTTTGAATTAGACCTTTGGGATTCTGCAGTTAAGATTCACATCAGCATATAGTTCATGTAGGAAGATAAATCACAGCCACACCCAAAACAATAACTCATTCAACAAAATAGATCAATTTACAAACCTGCATTGCACCCTCCAGAAAATTTGATATGGTGTCTACTTCTTGACCATCCAAAGCAGGTAAAACTGAAACTAAGAGATCAAACAACCTTGCCCTGAAATGAAATGTAAATATAAGGTCAACTTTCGCAGTAGCCACTATGCAACAAGAAACACAATTCAAAGTAACAGTACATTAAGGTGGAAGAAGATTTGTTGTCTATGGTGTTATCCACGTCCATCTCACTTATAGAATTTTCATCTTGTGCAATGGCAGTTTTGGTAACCTCTAAAAGCTCTCGCATTGTCTTAAAAAGTAGCTTTGAAACAGTCTCTTTCTCCGCTATGGAAGCCAAGTTGCCTATTGCAGACTGAAGTAAGACAATGGAAGTCATCAAATATTATGATAAGCTCTGATTACGTTAATTTTATCTAATTAGAGAGGGAGATCAACCAATTAGGCAATTTCACAAGAATACGACAGAAAAAAATAAAGTTCTGTTGACATTAAAGAACTGTTATTGCATTCCACCCATCATAATTTCTATGATGTAAGGAAACTACATACCCTGCCCTCTAAGGTTCTTAATTACCTGAAGAGAACCGCCATCATCTTTTCCAGATTCATAAAATATCCTTGACAAAACATCCAATAATTTAGGAGCACACAACCGCAGAACTTTCAAATTAGCTGCCGCATTCTGTGAATCATAACGAGCTACTGCTCGTAGCATAGCATGACTAGCAGTAGCATCATTAGTAGGTATTGTTTTCCCTTCAACAACTTCCTTATTTTGTTGAATCAAAATATTCAAACTGGCACATATGATTCCACGGGTCTCAGCCTGTGTTTGAAGAGCTCCACATAATATTCTCCCCAGATCAGCAAAACTCTCCACAGTATCCACGGGATAATTACAAAATGAAGGTAACAAAGCCCATAACGAATATATGAGAGAATCCACACTCCTGGATGCTACAGTAAAACCTTGTAGCTTGAGCTGCAATCATGAACAATTAGCAACAATAGAGAGAAATAAAGATAAGACAATATTAAACAGCGGTCAAAATTTTTTACCTGTTGAGCTTTCTGGCTCATTGTTTCAACCATTCTAAAAATAGTTTCTGTGAAGAAACTTATGCGTGCTCCAACTGTGTACTGCTTCAAAATTGGGAAGAGCCAAACTTTTACCTCAGACAGATTACTCGCTTCAAGGTTTAAATGCACAATGTTTAAAAATGTTTCAGGTCCCATAGCACCAAGGGCTGATCCTACACACTCATGCAACTGGAAATTGCAAACAAAGATAACATCAGTCAAAACAAACAGTCAGGAAAATACAGAACGTGACTAACAGAAGCAAGGTCTAATACATTGACATGTCGCATCTTGTATCATAGAATAATAAATTTCTAACTATATATGGGAACACGTCCACATTACAAGTTCTACATATTACTGTGTATCAAATTGTTGTTCCATCAGCATAAGATCCACCACTAAGTCAATAAATAGCAGATAAAGATTTACACAAGAACTGTAGCCAGAGATTAAGCATTTCATTTACTCCTACAATTTTTGCCATATCGTTACCCAATATCACTATTGACGTTCTATGGTAAGAAATACTGTGCAACTAGAGAGATATAATACTGCATGGTCATATCCAACAACGAAGCCAATATCAGAGATTACAAATGACATCACTATCTCAAGTATTTTTACTGTAATCTACACTCCAGGAGTAGTATAATCTGTTACCTGTTTTCTATAAGGAAAGCCTTCATCAGGTAAATCTTGCATATCTGACAAGTCCTCGAGAGTCTTCCTCATAAAATATACAGAATCTTCACCTGAAGATTGAGTGAAATAATTAGCAATTGAAAAACTAAGCAAACAATTGGTCCAAGTGACTCCCTCAGGAACACCGTCAGAAAGGGAAAAAAAACTTCAACACGAAGAACTGAAAATAAAAATTAGAAAATATAGTTACCCAATTTATCAAACATTGCTGAAACTACTTGAAAAGCCATATCCCAGACTGCATGGTACTTGTAATCAAGCAAGCTTTCAACAGTTGCACACAGCTTTTCAATGACTGTTGGACTAGACTCCCTTAGATCCAAATTTGAATTCTGCATTCCGTTGAGACCTTCTCTGATCAAGCTTTCGTCAATGCATGAAAATATCAAATTCTTCAGCGTATCAGTTGCTGCAAAGATTGCCTCCTCGTGTTCAGATGCAATAATATCTGCCAGAAGAAGCACAAAGATCATGTCAACAGTAGGATAAACCACATTGACAAGAAAAGCAGTATCTCCTAAAAAGGATACTAAAACCAAAAATGCAGAAAGGAGCAGATAAACCAGGATACCTTTCAGGCCATTAAACACACTAGGAAGTTTAACAACACAAAGATCTCTGTTAAGAAAAAAAGTCCTCGTCATCCCAACTTTCAATAAACGTGCTGTGAAGGTCATGGCCTCAGCAGATGTTTCAGATCCTGAGAACAGGCCAGCCGCAAGAGATAAAACTTCGACCAGTGCCTCAACTGGAACCTCAGAGACTGGATTGAGACAAACCAAATTTAAAGAGTCTATCACTGGCCTTGCAATGTATGGATCTCGCAGAAGCATCAGTATCTTAAAGCCCTCCATCAGAATAGCAATGTGATTTTTTGCCATCAACGCCAAGCACTCTTTGAGAGTGCTGAGAATATAAAGCACTTGCTTTGCTCCCCTGGCTCCTTCGGTAGAGCCTGCTTCCGATTTATAGGCGACGTCTAAATATTTCTGGAACAATTCTGCAATAGCTCCACTGACTGATTGCCAGGCCTTTGTTCCATGGGATTTCTGAAGGACATCACGGAGACCTGAATTTGCTAGCTTTCTTACCTGGATTTAAAAGAAGAAAATCATCAAAGTCTGATGCAGATTCAAATCATCAACATCGGTAAGTTTGTAATTTACCTTTCCGTCAGAATGGGTAACAAAATTAAGCAAGATGCTGTAGGATTCAGAGCCATCATTCCCCATAATGGAATCAACAGTTGTGAGGAGATGAACCAAACACTTCAACCCCGAAATCAAGCACTCAGGCGTAGCTGTTCTAAGACGTAGAACACTGAGGATTAGACGCAAAGCCAACCCATCCTTCTTCAATACTCCTGCTGAGACTTTAGGGAACACAAGGGAAAGGATGACTACATGTGGCTGGACGACAGCCAAAGGTGGTTCAGCATTTGATGACAAGAGGCTGTCCAACGAGATGCATGTTTTGGCGAAGTAAGCCAGAGGTGTCCGACAATGATTATCTTCTGCTAGAGTTTTTGATAACTCCTCAATGACAACGCATAGATGTTCATGGTCTGGTCGTTTTGACTGCAATAAGCGAGAACGCATGAACTCCCCAAAATCTCCGGAGACAGGCAGGACCGGTTCTAAGGGAGAGAGGCACATGCCAGTTTCGATGTCAACACACAATGATTCCATAACTAGGTTCGTCTTGCGAAAATATCTACAACAGAACGGGAGTGATTAGATTAACCAATCACTTTACTTTGAGATAAACACAACACTTTAATTAAAAAAACTTACTTTTCCGTAAGATTGAAGAAGCTTGATTGCGAGGAATTGTAAGAGTAAGAGGGAGCTTCTATGATTCTGATGAAATGGGAAACATGAAGAGATCTTTAACGCAATATCATAAGACTTCAAAGAATGTAAAAATCAAAACTGATAACAATGTTAATATTATCATTAAAATCGAAATTAATTGTCAGAACATATAATTGTGAGAACTAAATCTAACAGAACTCTATAGGACCAGAGCAAGATTGAGGCTATTCCAGTGAGAAATACAAACTTCAAAATTGAAGCTTTTGGATTACAGAAGAGTGTCATAAACATGAAGAAAAATAACGCTTCACAATTAAGATTGAATCCACAAAAGAGAGATAAACAGAACGAGTTACGGAGGTCCTATTTCTAACCTGAAAACAGCAAAGGAGAAGAATCCTCGTGGAGAGCTCGGTAGCTTGAAGATCAATTACGACTAAGAAATTACTTGTAGCGCGGTAATTAAAGGAGAAGCTTTTAGGGTTCTCTCACTGACCAAAAGTCAATCCAGGGTTTAGGGTTTTATATCCGGTTTTGATAAAGTGTTTGGTATGTTACGTTACGATTCAACCGGTCTAACCGACTAATACGGTGTACAATTTATTAAAAACCCGGTATTTAAAACATTGATTCACAAGGATTTAGCCTCAAATTAAGAATTTTGTAATAGAATTATATATTTGAATTCATAAATTATTACCAAAAAAAACACCAAGTATACATCACTTTAAACTCGTAAATTTACGTTTGTTTTCAAAATTGACACAATGAGATAAGTATAATAGTGTTTGGATCTACAATTTGCAAGTTCACTTCAGGCTTCTCTTGGCTACAAGCTTTTTGTAAAACTTATTTGTACGGAAGAACAATACAGAAGCAACCAAAGAGCCAAAGACAGCCACGGAAGCCATAATCATAAAAGATGTCCTGAAACATTGACTTCCAAAGCAAGAATTGTCATCCTCAGAAGCTACCTTGTCGTAAAAGTAACCTATCACTTTCACAGAGAGAAGATACGATCCGATAGGACCCGCAATCGAAATTGTGAAGTAGATTGTTCCCATATGCCTTATCCCAAATATTTCTGACGTGATTGTCGGCATGAGAGACCATTGCGAACCGTAAGCCATACCGATCAAAACCGAACCAACATAGAGACTGGCTTGTAAACCAGAGGCCACTATAATATGACCTATAGCCATAACTCCTAGAGTTATGGCCATGAAGACCGGTCTTGGCCAACTGTATTTATGTAAGAATGTGTCTGAGACATAACCAGCCCCAAACCGGCCAAGAAAGTTCCATATACTCCAGAGAGAGACTAGAGAATTGAGTTGAACTGAAGAGTAGCGAAGAGACTCGCCTATTTGTCTAATGTTGTTTATAGTCGCAAATCCTGATCCCATCCCACATAACATTGCCAAGAAGAGAAGCCAGAAGTTTACTGTGCTCATTGCTTCCAATAAGTTTGAGTCTTCTATAACCACATGATCTCCATCTGCATAAATTTTGTGAAACAGTTAATGAAAGTTTAGTATCTTTACTTATTGGTGCCTAATTCAGTTTTTTTTGGTTTACCTGGAAAAATGTTAGAACTAGCAGAGTCAATCAAGGTGGATGTGTCAAGAACAGGACTATCCAGAGACGAAACTGCAATCTTTTCGTCGTGTACGGCTCTAACAGCAACCAAGAGAGGAGAGGCAAGTAATAAAAGAACAAAGATGAAGGATAAAATCTGCATGGACCGTGATAAACCCAGAACATTTTCAACAGTAATAACGACCATAAGATAAGCAGCAATGATCAAAGAGATCACAGAGAGACCATCCAAGTTTTTCTTATCACTTAAGGTGACCGTTTCATAAACTTTTACAAAAGGCATAGTCAAGAACATGACAATGGTTGGTACTATGGCCAATAGAAGTATGAAAGTAGCTGGGTTACCTTCACCACCGCAGAACGCATGATACAACTCAATCAGAATCGCACCACTTAAACCTAAAAATCCCTGAAGTCACACAAACGCAGAAAAAAAGCGTTTCAAACTGAAATTAAATTCGTTACTGAGTTTCAATTTCACCCAAATTTTACCTGCATAATGCCAACAGCAGTTCCACCGTAACGAGAAAAATTCCGAGCGGCGGTGACAACATTAGCCGTGTTAAAAAACGGCAAAGAGTGACCAGCTAAGAACACGAACAAACACATCAACGGCACAGGCGGAGGAGCAATAAGCCCAACAACTGAAGCCCAAATAAAAAAGAATCCAACAAACCATTGAACCAAGCCAACGAAAATAACAACCCAGGGCCCACCACTACCGGAAGTCATGGCCGTGTAAAGGTAGCCGGAAATAATACCAAAAGTACCACCGATATCTTTGAAAACAGAGACGAAATCGAGAGTAGATTGGTCATAAGATTGAGATGATTTAAGGATCGAAGAATAGATCGCAAATGTGTATGTAGCGCCACTAAAACTTTGAATCCATATACTAGCTGCTGCTGCTACCCATTTCGTATTGATTCTCTCCATTATTAAGCAATTCTCAGTTTTTGAATGTGATGTTGTGGAATGAAGAGACGAAGTATTCAATCGTGATCATCGCGACTGAGTAAAGATTAAATAATTGATTAAGAACTGTTAACATTAGTTTATAAATTATAATAGTTATCTATTTATGATGATCTAGTCCCTTTCTATTTTTATATATCAGTTGTTTCTTTGTTTAATATGAATTAAAATCTTAATATATATCTTGATACCTTCATGATGACTATTTTTTTGGTAAAATATCATGATAACTACTTTGTAATTAACATATATTCCATGGTTATTTGTTTAATGTTGCATTTTGAAGAGTAAATCCAACTTAATCTTTTATATTAATTTTCTGTAGATTTTAATGATTTAGTATATGGAATTTTATCTTATGATGAGATAAAATGATATTAAATTCTTTGAAATATGTTTTATATTTTATTTTGATTTTTATATATGAATATGTGTGTAACTAGTCTGTCTTCTGTATATATATTAGTAGTCCTGGCCTTTCGGTTTATTCGCTGTAAACAGTTCGGTTTTTTCGGTTTTCAAAAATTAGTTCCGAAATAAAACCGAAAAAAAATCGGTTTGTTCGCTTCAGTTTTCGGTTTGTTCTGTTTGATTTTAGGTAAAAAATATTTCCGAATTCAATTTAATTAACCCAAATAAACCGAATAAATCTGAAAGTTTACTTTTCGGTTCGGTTTATTCGGTGTAAATTAAACCGAACAAATCAAAGTGAAACACGATTTTTTACTATTATTCGGTTAACTGAATAAAGCGAATATGAATTCAAACCGAACCGAACTAAAAATAAAAAATTATGATCGGTTTATTTCTTTAAAACCAAACAACCCAAAACCGATTTAGTTTGGTTTGGTTTTTGATAAACCGAACAAACCGAACAGCCCAGGGCTATATATTAGTGTGAGGCGGTTATGTAGCTGGTTTGTATAAACCTTGGTAATAAGCGGTTATGTTAAGAAATGAATTTATAGCTTATATATAATACAAAATACCACTAACATTAAAGCCCTTAAATTATACAATACGAAGATACTAGTAGGCGTGGGCCGAAAGCAACGGAGCCTGATGTGTAATCTACGCAGACGTCTAGATTCCTTTTCCAATAAAACACACAAAATGTGATGTTTGAAACTTCTCTTATCAGAGTATAATTAACTCTTGTTAGCTTTCTTAGCAAATTTAACCAACTTGTCACATTTTTTAATAGTGTGTAAGATTCAATCTTATCACATTAAAAAAATAAACAAATAAGAAAAGTAACTAGATTGCATATTTGTTTTTTTTTCTTTAACAATCTCAAAATGTGATCGACTCTAACAATATGATTTCGTAAGACATATGTTTCATAAGAGATTTTAGTATTTTCAAAAACTGGTTCGATCATGTAGTTTTGTGTGCCAATCTACTATTACATCTATAAGGCTATAATATAGTTTACTAGAGTTGTCAACATATTTATATAAGTTACATATAACTGTTTTTTTATTACAAATGTTCAAATTTTGTCGATTGAATACAAAACTCTTCAGTTCTTTATTCTAAACCTAATTATGAGACTGTTTAAATTTTCAAGGGTCATAAGCAAAAAACAAAACATGATCTTTATTTGCTAAGCCTAATAACACATACAAAAAAAATACTAGAAATATAATCTAAACAAAAGTGATCCTGAATAAGATCAAAGAAAATGTTATGCAATCTCCAACTATTAGCTAGGTTATTAACAATTGTTATCAAAATATATAGTAATATGAAAATGTAAAATGCAGGATAAGAAAACACTAATGATTTAGAAAATCAATTTAAATATGTTTCATGGTTGTGAATTTGTGATCGTGTTTCTTAATTCTTAGTTATTAAAGATCCCAAACGAGCCCTTGTGTTACATATCCTCATATGCAACTATACTTAAAATCGTTTGAGCGATACAATACAGTTTCAAAGTTATAAACAAAGACAAAGAAATCTAATGGAACTTATTTTATGGTGACCAAAAAAGGACGATCCAATCGAAGTAGTCCCAGTCTGCATTTCACACAGAGACACATAGGACTTGATTGGTAATGCAAATAAAACAGCATTAGCCAATTAATCTTTATTTAAATAGAGTCTAATGTTAATTTAAATGTTATGTTTATGCTCCATCCCCTATGCTTTAAATTAGAAAGTTANTGAATAATATATATAATAATTTAAAAGTAAATTAAATTAAAAATATATTATTGTAATAATTTTAAATATAATATAGATCATGCTGTAATAAATCCCATATAGTTGTATAGATAAGATATGTCTATAATATGTATCTTAAAGTAATTTGCTTTAGAAAAAAATAATTTAAATAACTTTATATACACAAAACCAAGTGTCAAAAAGTGTACAAATATAGAAAGTAAGCGGGGTCCGCACTCAACGCCATGATCATGACATCATCCGATTTTATAGAAACACATTAACACACAACCCTAAACCCACAAAAAAACTTCTTGTGACACTCTACGTTTCCTTCGTTGTCTTCTCTCTTCCCTATATATAACCCTCCATTGTTTAAGATCATTTCGAGTCTCTCCAAATATTCATCTCATAACCAACAAAAATCTCAATAAATGGCTGAAGAATTCGATGAGTCTGAGGTATTATTCTCCGACGATTTTAGCTCTATTCTCCAGTTAGAGAACGTGAATGAGAACCGTCTGTTTGGTTCCAATACGAAGCAGATGAAGAGGACGAGGGAGAAGGAGTTATCGAGCTCACTTCCGGTGAATATTCCAAAGAACATGTTACGGAGAGACGTCGGGAAAGAGGAGGAGGATGATTACTTATGGGAGGAGGAATATTCCGAAGGAGGAGAGATTGTTCCGCCGCATATTATGGTCGGACGGAGAGTTCAAGGAGGACAAATGGCGTTTTCAGTTTGTTCAGGCAGTGGAAGAACTCTTAAGGGGAGAGATCTATGTCGGGTTCGTAATTCGGTTCTTAAGTTAACCGGTTTTTTGGAGGCCTGAAGTTTTTATATTTTCCCAATTTTAAGTTATTTTTCTTCAAATTCATTTATTTTTCCTCAATAGAATAATATTTTGTGTTCATTATGAGAAAAAACAACAAATGGTGTATGTATTAGGATTTAAAATCGAGTGTTTATTTGTAATTATGGAAGTGTTATGATGGAGATATATAATTGAGTTGGATTAAGGTTGTGCATATGTGGACAAAAGCCGAACTGAAACAGCTGTTCTGTTGTCACTTGTCATATTGTTAAAGAGAGAAAGATTCGTTCCCTGTGATATCAAGATGAGAAATGTACACTATCTTTTGCCAACTCGAATTAAAATACCAACACGAAATAATTCATCTTCTACTTGAATCTACTTTGGATTTTTTGTCCAATAATAATTCCTCATGAACTAGCCAAGTAGATTCCTACGTCATGATGACCTAGTTTAGGTTCATACAAGTGTAACATATTCTCCTTACATTTGTAAGTTTTATATCCAACTGTCAGATCTTGTCATAAGAACGCATTACTTCGGCTTCGTGCCTTGGTTCAATTCGGCCCATTAAAAGCCGCTTATCGGTATTCTTTGGCCCAGTAATGACCCATGTTCGGCAAAAAATAATCTTTTTTTTTTTTTAATCTGAGAACAAAAGGTGAACTTGGAATTCGAATTACGAAAACATCAAAACCAAAAAAACAAAAGTGTATCTCTGTCTCTCTCTTTCTGATTCATTGATAAATGTGGTCAGTGCAGAAGTGTAAGCACGCGTTTCACCAAAGATCATTACTTTACTTAAATACACTCTAATTCTCTCTCTTAGGGTTTAACCTTACCCTTTACATTACCGCTAATTCTGCTCTGCAAAAGACGGCAATGGTTTCCTTTCTTCTAAGCTTCGTTCCAGATTCATCTTCTCCAATGAGTATGATTTGCTCTCACTCTAATTTTCATTTTACAGATTCGTCTTCTATCCTCAATGTGGGTTTTGAACTTCATTAAGTTTAGAGTTTTCAAATAAAAAGTTCTGTAATTTTTAATATATTGCTTCACATTTTTTTTTTTGAGATTTCAGTTCCTTGAGTTGTTTCAGGTTAGGGTTTTAGCCAAAAAAAAACACTTCTTTCGGGAATTCTTAGTTTCTAGAGAATAATAAATTGTGTTATTGTAATGTTAAGCAGGCTTTAGCTTCAAATGTAATGTAATGTTGCTCTTAGGATCGTATTGGACCTCAAGGTTTGGTCTTCTCTTACTGAGTAATATAATGAAAAGAGCTTAAAGCAATAGTTTTTTTTTTCTTTGTCTCTGCTTTAGGTTCTGAGACAATGGAGATGGTGCCAAGAACTTGTTGGAGAATAGTTACATGGCTTCTTACTCCAAATTTGTATGAACCCTATCGGTGAGTTGATCTGCCTAAGACTTGGGGGGTTAGGGAATGAAGCAAATTGGTCCGTGCTTGTAGGATAGATGTATAAATTTCAATGTCTATCTTCTTCTCTTTTGTTTTTCTGGAATGATGAGGATTCTTGATATTGCTATCACTTCGTTGAATTCTAGTTTTAAATATTAAATCCATTACAAAATCATATGCATCAATCTTGTTTTAACTTTTGTTTATAACCATAATGCAAACACACAGATTGATTGATCTTGCGATATAGAGTAATCGCGTGTTAATAAGTATCTCAATGTATTGATAACTTTTACATTGAGAGAGCCTAGAAATCTCCAGATAACTGTTGAATTTGAGTGAATAATTCAAGGAATGAATGTGCTTGTGCCGTCTCTATGCGCATTGTGATCTTGTGGGACTTCCTGTGTATTGTTGTTACCCTTTCCTTGACCTAGCCAATTCATTGTGAGTCTTGATGGAAAAACTCTCTTGCTTGATTTTTTGTTTCGGGTGGTTTTCTTCTGGTCACTGACTGAGTGCGAAAAGCTCCTGAGTTCGTTGAGTCGCTTCATCTTTTCTTTCTTTTGTTTCTTCTTATGGAAAGAGAGGAAGAACAAAGCCACCACTTTTGTGACTTTGTTCCCTGAAGCATTAGTAGAAGAAGAGACTTTCTTGAGTTTCAAATGCCGGTTATGTCGTCGAGGACAACTCTTGCTGATTCTGATTATGAGTTTCCTACATGGCCGGAGAATCTTGTGGTTCAAGGTAACTAATGACGCAGCTCCTCTCATCTCTTGGTTATTTTCCTCTGTTTGTAGCAAAAACAGAGAGAATTTTAACAAGAAAAATAAAAAGAAACAGAGAGTCTAAGCTAATGTTTGTGTCTCTATCGATTGTTGGATTCTCTTTTGTAACCATGTCCTTAGTATATTGCAGGTGGGTTTCACGTTTTGTTACTTACTTTGTTTGTGGTGCACCATTAATTCTAAATTTGAGAAAGGACTTTGTCTTTCTCTCAACTGACTAAGTCTTCTCTACTTAGTGTTAGGTTTTGTTGCAATGTTCTCAAGAAACTAAGTTCTCAAAAGTCAAATACCAAATGCATGCTATTACCGTAGCTTGCCTTTAATGATGAAACTAGGTTTTGAATCTGTAGATGTCTTGTAGATTTCGTATTGCAGACAGAAATAAAAGTCATATAGACATCTACTTTAGTAATATTTTGGGTCTTTGGAGTGTTTGTAAAAGCTGTCCGTCCATATGTGTTATTTAATGGACGGTAGTGATCATGCCACGTAATCATCTATCTATATGTGCCTCTGACACGTTTTACAACATCGCATCAGCCTGCTGAAATGTCAATCTGGGTGTATCCTAGGTGCGTTTCAGTCCTACTCGGCCGATCCTAGACAAGATAGGTCTCAGGTGGAAGAATTTAGATCTAAACAATAGAGTTTGAGTTTCTAAAGCCGGACTAGTCTACACTAGAGTCTTCAACCATTTTATTTTTGGGTTTTTAGTGGAACTAGTACTTCATAAAGTATTCTTTAACTAAACAGTATACTTAAAACGTAATTAAAAAAGAAAATAAACAGTTAGATTTGGAGGGAGACCGACCGACCGACACGTTTAGTAAAGGGAGACTCTCTGCCTTATCTCTTGCATTTGACTGTTAGTGTGACATTTGAGTTTCCCAAAACATAAAGACAAAACTCCACAACACATCATACTAATAGACAAATCAACCCTGAAAGCTCAATAAATCTTTGTAGTTAACGAACCAATACCATACTTTCTTCTGTTGTTGTAATTTCCATTGATCATGCCTCCTGGTTCGAAGAAGAGAAAGGCCTTGAAGAAGAAGCAACAACAGCAGGAAGGCACTGGAGGAGCTTCTTCGAACAACACAGGCTTAGTTGGTAATGGAACTTTCTTGTTAATCCTTTGGTTTCTCCTCTGGATTTGTAGTTTAATCCTCTCAATAAATGGATTTTGTGTATCAAATGTTTTTTTTTGCTGTTAGGTAAAGTTTCTTCTTTTGTAGTTTCAGTTGACTCTGAGACATTTGGTATTACATAAGGTGAATACTTTGGTCCCTACTTAGTTTTAGGGTTTTGTTAGTTAGGTCGAATCTGTGGTGTGTCTGAGATTTAGACAAAACTCGGTTTAATTATAGCTTACTTTTTTTAATCACAACATTCACTTTTGATATGACTCCTATTTGGGGTCTCTGAGTGTTGTTTGACTTGTTTCTGGATACTTTGCTACATCTCAGGACACGATGAACATGTGAGTCAAGATGAGAGAGATAGTGATGGTAATTTGAGTTCCCCTGGTTCTCAAGGAAATGAAGATTTTTGGACAAAAGACTCATCACCTTCTCCTTTATCTGGTCTAAGCAAGGTCACTGTTAAAGATGAAACTGGAGGTACTGAGGGACAAGCAGTATCTAAAGGTGAAGACTTTATTGCAGTTGGAAGAGGAACTGATCATGATAAGAATGGTGTAGACAAGACACCAGATTCATTTCCTGAAAACATTACTCACAACACAAAAGTAGATTCTCAAGAAGAGAATGGTGGTAGTTCAGTTTTGGAAATTTCACCTGATGTTGATTCTTTCATGCCTGTGGGTTCTTCTGTCTCAAAGGTTGTGATTTCTGACAAAAATGAGCAAGTTGAGAGCTCGACAGCTCTCAAACATAAGTCTGATGAAAAGGAAGAGAAGAGTAGCCTAAACGAAGCCAAGGAGTGTAACATTCCACAATCTGGAGCAGAAACAAGCAAAGGAATCAAGACTCTGAAAGAATCTGAATCGTCTGAAGAAAAGGTACCATTTTGTGTTCTTTATTGTATCCCTTACTTGATCTCATTTTTCAGTGTCCTGAATCTTCTAAACATATATACAGAATCATTTGCTGTCGGGTCCACCAGTTGTTCAAACCTCGTTCTTGAATTGCTGCGGTTTGTTTGATGTGATGGGCAGGAACTGAAAGATAAATACAGGTTAGTCTTAGTTTAAAAGTCTTATAACATTATAGCAAGCTAAGTAAGAAGGGCTTCATGGACTTGAGCTACACTTCTTTATAGTGGATGGCTCCTAAGTATACTACTGCTTAGCTTAAAGAGTTTCAACCAGTTTCTATATCCACACTCAAACCTTTCTTCAGAAGTATCTTACTACTATATCACTATCATATTTAGTTCGAGCTTTGAAGTGTTTGAAACTGGTTAACACCTAAATGTTACCCACGAGTCAAAGGACCAGATTCTTCTAGTATTCTCTCCACTCTTCTCTAGGGACCAAAGTCTTATATTTCTTGGTATTATGATTCATAAAGTGTAGTCCATTAATATATGGATATGGTATCACTTAGTCTCATCTATGTCTTTGTGTGATGGTGAAGAACAGGAGAAGGATAAAATAGAAAACAGTGGACATCAGTAGCTCAAAGAACAGCCAACAAAACAGGATTCATGGTCCATAGATTATTTTCTCTGTAGTCTAAACCATTAATGTCTTTGCAAGAATAATATAATAATGTGAGTTATTATTAGCAACATACGAACAAGAACATAGAGTTATTATCTTTTTCGTTTATATCATATTGTTGGGCCGATTATTTATCCTAAGCTTATTGGGCTAAAAAATATAGGAATGTGGAGGAATTAAAAGCGTGGTTGGTACACAGCTAATATGATCATTGAAATGAGAAACTAAATGAACTGTATTAATTGTTAATGATCACAATCTAAAACATTTAATAATGAGATTGAATTAGAACTATGACTGGTACACCTATTATGATCCGAATAAATATGCATACGGATTTAGAACAAGGGAAGCATTCATCATCGGTTAGCTTAAAACGGCGACGTTTTAGGAAAGAATTTTTTGATATTTTTGTTCGTTCATTTCTGTGTCGGTGATCTACGCGCCATGGAGAATAAATAAATAAATAATCTTCAAAATTAATATATATATTTTTTTTTGTGTAAAATGTGTATTTTTGCTAACCGTATATTAACGCTTTTTAAGGCCGTAACCCACTAAACCCATAAGCTAGTTCAACTAGATCCGATCCGAAATATTCTTTCTTACTACTTCACAAAGTTGTAATCTTTGAGAATCTTAGACGCAGCTTATAATATATCTTCTGGTAATATTTTCCTCAAATCCTTATTTTTTCAGCTAGCCTCTTTCGTTCTCATTGCTTCTGCTTCTTTTGATGTATGATTCGTTGATTTTTATATTCAAGTTCCTTCTACTTATATTACTAGATGATGTTTTGTCCTGAAGTCTGATTTGTTTTGGTGGACAAAAGTTATTTTTGATTCTAAATTTAAAAACTATTCATTGAGTACTTAGATCCGAGTGTTTTTGTACGCTTCAGATGTAACTCTGTTTAGTTTGGTCAACTGGATCTGTTGTTACTATTTCTTTCTTGCTCTGTTTTGTATATCTCTGCAGAGTCATATCTTGTTTATCTGTTAAAGTTTATAAATTTAGTATGAGTGATTGAATATATTAGTCTGTGAATATAAATTCATTTTGAGAGAATGTTGCATTGGCGTTTTTTTTACTTTAATTTTGGTCTATTGTGCTATTATCTTAGCTTCTTTGTAACTTTTTTTCCAGGTGAATGTGAAGAAGGTTACATTTGATTCCACTACTCAATGGCGATGGGGAAGTATTCTCGTGTAGACGGGAAGAAATCATCAAGCTATGGATTAACTTTCACCATTGTTGTGCTAGTTTCTCTTTGTTTAGTTGGGGCATGGATGTTCATGTCTTCATTGTCTGCCCCAGCTGATTCTTTTAGCTATTCCTCAAGTAATGATGATACTCCTAAAGATGTGGAACCTGTTACTAAGAATGGCTTAACAAAAGAAGACGAGAAGAGCTTTTCTGATGAAAAGAATGAGGAAAACGAGGCTGTGACTGAGAACAACCAAGTCAAGAATGATTCTTATAAATCTGCTGAGGGAAACCAGATAGATGAGAGCTCTGGTGAGAAAACTGAGGCAGTTGAGGAAAGAAAAGATGATGACAGCAATGGTGATGGAGAGGGGGAGAAAGAGAAGAATGTGAAAGAAGCAGAATCTGAAAAAGAGAAAACTCAACTAGAAGAGAGCACGGAAGAAAACAAATCTGAGGATGGTAATGGAAACGAAGAAAAGGCTGAAGAAAAATCAGAAGTGAATGCTAGTGAAACTGAAGAAAGCGCGGAGAAGAGTACCAAGGAAGTGTTTCCAGCCGGTGATCAGGCTGAAATTACGAAAGAGTCAAGCACTGGAAATGGAGCTTGGTCAACTCAATTGGTTGAGTCACAGAACGAGAAGAGTTCACAACAGTCTTCAATATCTAAGGACCAAAGTAGCTATGAATGGAAAACGTGCAATGTGACTGCTGGACCTGACTACATTCCTTGCCTTGACAACTGGCAAGTTATCAAGAAACTTCATAGTACAATGCATTATGAACACCGCGAGCGCCATTGTCCTGAGGAATCTCCTCATTGTCTTGTGTCTCTGCCGGATGGTTATAAGCGGTCCATCAAGTGGCCAAAGAGCAGGGAAAAGGTTAGTTTAGTATGATTTTTGATAAGATTCAAACCGGTAAATACTAACTTAAAAAGAACATCTTGACAGATTTTGGATAAAACTTGCTTGTGCTCCTTTAAATGATTTGTCTTGACATCTATTCTTGTGTTGTGTAATTGCAGATCTGGTACAACAATGTTCCCCACACCAAACTTGCAGAGATCAAGGGGCATCAAAATTGGGTGAAGATGAGTGGCGAACATCTCACATTCCCTGGTGGTGGTACTCAGTTTAAGAACGGTGCCCTTCATTACATTGATTTCATCCAACAGGTACCTTCTTCTTTTTCTTATAATGGTTCCTTGCTAGGCATGATTAGGATTGAAGTAATTATTTTGTTGCAGTCATATCCTGCTATTGCATGGGGAAATAGAACCCGTGTTATATTGGATGTTGGGTGCGGAGTTGCTAGCTTCGGGGGTTACCTTTTCGAAAGAGATGTGCTTGCTTTGTCATTTGCTCCCAAGGATGAGCATGAGGCACAAGTGCAATTCTCTCTAGAACGTGGTATTCCTGCAATGTTAAATGTTATGGGAACCAAAAGATTACCTTTTCCTGGTTCTGTTTTTGACCTTATCCATTGTGCTCGTTGTAGAGTCCCTTGGCATATTGAAGGTAAAAAGTTTATCTCATTTGTACTCTTTTTCCTTACTTATATTCTATAGAATTATAATGACCTTTTTTTATTGTTGCTTGAAATGAAGGTGGTAAACTTCTCTTGGAGTTGAATCGTGCCTTGAGGCCAGGTGGTTTCTTTGTCTGGTCAGCTACTCCGGTCTATAGGAAGAACGAGGAAGATTCTGGAATATGGAAAGGTTGGGACTGTTCTTTCTCCTTTTCATCTTCTTTGTTTGCTCTTTACCTCAAAATATGCTTTTGGAATTTGGTCTCTAACTTTGGAGAAGCCTTCTTTGTATTGTAGCAATGTCGGAGCTCACAAAGGCAATGTGTTGGAAGCTGGTGACAATTAAGAAAGACAAATTGAATGAAGTTGGTGCTGCCATATACCAAAAACCAACTTCAAATAAGTGTTACAACAAAAGACCTCAAAATGATCCACCTCTCTGCAAGGATTCAGATGATCAAAATGCAGCCTGGTATAGCGACCCACCTAAACCCTGAATTAGTTTACTAATAAACCAATGTAATCTGATGCTCATATGTTTACTTTACTGTTTAGGAATGTTCCACTTGAGGCATGCATGCATAAAGTGACAGAGGATTCATCAAAGCGAGGAGCAATGTGGCCAAACATATGGCCTGAAAGGCTTGAGACTGCACCAGAGTGGTTGGATTCAAAGGAAGGTGTTTATGGAAAACCTGCACAAGAGGATTTCACAGCAGACCAAGAAAAGTGGAAGACTGTTGTTTCAAAGTCGTACCTTAATGACATGGGAATTGATTGGTCTAATGTGAGAAATGTGATGGACATGAGAGCAGTCTATGGAGGATTTGCTGCTGCATTGAAGGATCTGAAGTTATGGGTAATGAACGTGGTTCCAGTGGATGCAGCAGATACACTTCCTATAATATATGAACGTGGCTTGTTTGGAATCTATCATGATTGGTGTGAATCATTCAACACTTATCCCCGAACTTATGACCTTCTCCATGCTGATCATCTTTTCTCTACCCTGAGGAAGAGGTAGATAACATCTCCTCATCTCTCCAATGCAGAACTTGAAGTTTTGATCTAACACCCTTTTGTTCTTTTGTATTACAGGTGTAGTTTGGTGTCAGTAATGGCTGAAATCGATCGGATTCTTAGGCCACAGGGAACTTTAATCGTAAGGGATGACTCGAAAACAATTGGAGAAGTTGAGAAAATGGTGAAGTCCATGAAATGGAAGGTAAAAATCACGCAGTCTAAAGACAATGAAGGGTTGCTATCAATTCAGAAGTCATGGTGGCGTCCTACAGAAACTGAGACAATCAAATCAGCAATCGCTTAAACAAGTCAGAAATATAGATAAGCATCACTTGAATATAGTCTTTCAGTAATATTGCTTCTTTAAAGCCTTTTAAGATTTTGCTTATCATATTCATTGTTACTTTATTTTTATTGGTCTGGCATTGAGAAAAGTTTATCATCTCCTGATGCGATTGTTGTCTCAGTAACATTTATCAAAGTATTAACGGCTACCCTAGAAGATCAACGCGAAATATACAGAAATCAATAAAAACAAAGAGTCAACTAAAAGTGTATCCAATAGAAAGAAAAAAACTGAATACTCCTGAGCATTCTCAAGACGTGCAACACAAGCACCAGTCTCTACATCAGTCGATAAAATGGAGCAATCAGCTGAAGCTGTAATGATTCCTAAGAACCCAAAAAGGAACATATAACGAACAAACTTTGAAAAAACATATTAAAAAAACGAGATTTGAAGTTTAAAGGAACAAACTTTGGCAATATTCAATGAAACGAACAGCTCTGCAAGACTCCATATGAGCACGAACTTTACGTTCCCTAGAAAAAATTACATCGATTCCATTAGACAAGACAAAAAAATATAAACTTGGAATATGAAAAGAGTGCTTACCTGACAAGTGAAGATTCTGAGTCGTATCGGTATCTGAAAAAAACCAAAAGAAGTTGAAGATTGTTTAGACTGATAGTGAAATGGAAACAAAAGAAGAGAAAAAAGAGAAGGGAGGCTATTGAATTACAGATGCAAGTGACCATCGATGAGACCAGTAGCTACTATATTGCTTGATGGATGGAAGTCAATACCCAACGCTTTAGCTCCCAAATCGATCTCCATCACTACTACTCTACTCTACTACCAAGAGTTGAATAAAAAAAGAGAATTCTCAAACTGCTCGCTCTCAAGGAATAGAGAAAAGTGCCCGTCGCTTCGGTTTGAGTAGGAGTTTGCTGAAAGATCCCTACACTTTTTTTAGTTTTCATTTTGGACCGAATTAGAAAATGAAGGGTCAGAAAAATAGAAATTTATTAAGTTTGCTTTGAAAATAGTCCACTCAAGCTTAGATTTAAAGGATATTTATCGAGTCCAATTCATAGGATTTGGAAAGTGAGAATTAGTTATATTTATGTTTCAATCAATGTGGTAAAAATGTAGGTCGAGTAAATAAACAAAATGGAAAAAAAACTCAATTATTGTTCCGATCTGCTCGGAGAGGGAAAGAGAGAGCTTACGACGGAGAAGATGATGAGTGTCAAGATCGTTGGCGATGGTACAGTTAAGGCAGTAGACAATGAATATGATTAGGTTTAGTGGCTACTTCTTTTATGTGCTTTATAGGAAATACTTTCTTCTTCTGTTCTCTTCTTTATGTTGACAAGTTGAATGCAATTGAAAAGTCAGTAGCCAGCCCTAAGATGAAAAATTCTAGCAGATTCTGTTGAGACTGTAGCAGGTTAACTAGAGACCATGGCAGTGGCTTGTTCTCCAAGCAACTGGTCATCATGCCCTAGATTTCACGTTAATGCTAATTTTGATTCTATCCTGTTTTTGACGTGCACACAAAGCAAATTCGTTGAGGGTAGTTAAGTAGTTTCATAGTATGTTAATTCAGGAAAACTATGATGACTTGCGGTTTAAATCTCCTCCGGCTTAAAGCCTAAAATCGATCCAAACATCTTAGCAACCGCTCTTTCTTTGCCTCTTGGTGTTCTACATCTTATCAATTCAATGACCCCACTACAGCTGACTCCTCTCTGGCTCTCTCCCTATAGCCTCTGCTCCTAAAGATTAATTCCTTACTACTTTCAACACTCCCGCCGCTCTATCTGCCACAGCCTTGTCCGCCAAAGCTCCCACATGACCGGAAACTCCTCCCAAGTTATCTGAATATATCCATAACCATATGCTATATAAAGCGTTACTCGCATCTTTTCTCGCATAATTTGAAGCCCACTTACTTTATTGGTATGGGTTCTATATAGAACATTTCACATTAGCTGTAGATTGTTTTGATTTTGAATACAAAAAGTGTAAATTGTTTACTTGGTCAAAGAGCGAAAATTTTGCAACTTATAAATGAAAAAAAAACAACTAAAGAGAAATTTTTGTTTTAAACAACAAAAAAGGTAATCTACCACAAATGCCCACTCAGATTGAGGTGGGCACAGAAGCTATAAAGCCTCTTCTCTGATTTTGCCTCAGCAAAGTTTATACCTCTTTTCTTTAACCACTAACTTAGAACCCAAAGAAGCCGAGCTCACTCGCTTTTTCCTTCTCAAAGGTCTCGAAATACTGGTATATGATTGTGACCGCCAACAGAATTCCAGTTCCAGACCCAATGGCTCCCATGAAATCAGCCAGAACAGTGAGTGCACCAATACACACTCCTCCAAAAGCAGCTGCTGTTGGGATATACCTGTTCAGTTCCTTTTGTAAGTTTGACTCTCTGTGTCCAGGCATTACCATTTGTTGTTCCTGCAACATTAACATACACATGACGTTTTCAATGTCAAAGATCCAACTCCATGTAGAAACTCCAATGGGTTATATATCAAGCTGTTATATATTTAATTACCTTGAGCTGCTTAGCTACATCCTTAGCAGAAGATCCAGAGACTTCAATCCATGTCTTTGAGAAAAGTGCACAGGCAGTGAGCATGAAGACGATGTAGAACAGTGCATGGAATGGGTGAGCTGCCATATCCGAGAAGCTACAACCATAGAATAACAATAATTCATCAATCTCAGTTGATACATACACCAATTTGATTGATTGAAATGAATATTTGAAAACAACTGCATTATTACCTTGCTGGAGCTGTGATGAGGTAAACCAGACCACTAACTGGAATAGATTGCCCACTGTACTCAGACTCTTTCCATTGTCCCAATAGGTTTACAAAGAAATTTCCACCAAACTTCCTGTAGAGAAGCTGTTGACCACGAGAAGATTTCAACATCGACAATATGTTATTGCAGAGATAAAGTATTGTACAGTGAAGTTGAATAAATGTCTGTACCTGAGATATGAAGTAAAGATTTGAGACGAGAGCAGACTGAAGAATGATGGGCATGTTAGAGGTGTAAAACAGCTTGATTGGGTAAGAACCCTGTTGCCCACGGGCATTCTTTGATCTCACAGGTAAAACCACACGGAAACCTTGGAAGTAGATCACGATCAGGAAGATCAAGACTGTGGCAAGCAAGTTGGTAACATTTGGAAGGTTTTGCCGGTAGAAAGCTTGGCGGAGAGCCGCAACCTTATTGGACTTAGTTATCAGCATGTGGAACAATGCAATAACAGCACCTTCAAACTCAGCTCCACGTCCAGTGTTGATGGTAGTTGGGCTAAATGCCTTCCAGATAATGCTTTCACTGCATATCATTAATTTAAAACTCATAAGAATTGCATCTAACCAAAAGCATATTGTGCTAGGGATCCAAAAGGAAAGGAATAGTTTTATAAAGTGAGGAAGAACTTTACATACCAGATGTTGGTGGCAATGAAAAGAGAGATCCCAGAGCCAAGACCATATCCCTTCTGAAGGAGCTCATCAAGGCAGATAACAATGATTCCGGCAAAGAAAAGCTGGAGGATGATCAGAATGGCATTTCCAACACCAAGCTGTCCAACAGGACCATACATTCCAGAAAGAACATATGCCACAGCCTCGCCGATGGCAATCAGAATACCAAGAAGCTTCTGAGCACCATTCCTACACAATAAGAACAAACAAATTAAGAACATGCACAACCACAGCTTTAGGGATTTACAAAAAACAGCTCAATCAAATCCAGATATACTAGGGAAAAAACATGGGGAATAGAAACAATTAAAGTAATGCCATTAGTTCATGCAAGACTTACAAGAGGGCACGATCCTCACGAACGTTGTTGTCAACCTCAATAATCTTGGAACCAGCCAAGAGTTGCATAACAAGTCCAGAAGTAACAATAGGAGTAATACCCAACTCCATGACAGTACCACGATTAGACGCAAGGATAACACGCATCCAGTAGAAAGGATCGGCACCGGTAGTAGAATGAATCCCATAAAGAGGAAGCTGACTGCAGACAAGAAAAATGAAGAGAGAGATCACAGTGTAGATAACCTTCTCTCTGAATGGCACCTTTCTATCAGCACTCTGAACCTCAGGCAGAAACGCAAGGAATGGTCTCACCAAATGCAATACTCTAAATCCTCCTCCCATTTTATTTAGGTTTTCTCAACCTCTATCTATCTGCTTCTGTATAAATCAGAAAATTACTTTAATATATCAGCTTACACATAAGATTATGAAACAATAACAATACAAATCTTCATAATCTAACTGGAAAATTTGAAGTATATCATCCATATGAACAAACGAACCACAACTTTCTCAATTACTAGTAAATCAATGAATCTCAACAATTTCGTATACTTCATTTTGACTAGATCGTTATCTAAAAACCAGATCTATTACAATATATATAGAAATCAATAACTAGAACACACGAATCAGATCCAGAAACATAGATGAACAATCACACAGATCTGGAAAAAATAAACACTCACAAAATTACGTTTGGAGAAACGAAAACATTCATGGAAGCAAATTGGAAGAGAAAAACGAGCACTTACGAGTTACGATATATGTATGTATGAAGAGAGAAATAGGACCGATCAGCTCCGAAACCAACGATGGCTTCAGATATTTATATTTTTTTCCCCTTCCTACGGAGAAAGAGCGTTGTAGTTTTAATGGTCAACCAATCACTCAACTTATAATTCATTTTTCATTTTAATTATTTTCGGGTATTGTCAAATCGTGGCGACGCGAGAAAAATACATTCGACACACGATAGTATAACGAATCAGTGTATGCCACGTCAGCTATATGTTTTTGACAATTGGGGTGAGGACCTTAACTTCAACAATAGAGAATAGTAAGTAAATAAAAAGCTGCAAAGTCGCAAATAATGAAATAAGTCTCAAGAAGTTCATGTAAGACAAAGAGTCATTCATTGGGAAGTTTAGACTGTCCTACTGATTTAATGATTCATGGGGTCACTCTTGAACTAATTTGGCTAACATAGCCCGCTTCATAATCTTGATATCAAGACTGTCATCTAGCTTAACTAAACTGTCAGCCCCATCAAAACCAATGAGCTTAGCTGTTGAACCACGACATTTGCCTCTAACTATCTTCACATGATCGTTCTTACTTGGACAAACTAGCCTCGCTTCGCTTTGTTTCGCCTTTACAGTGTCGCCTTCACCTTTGTTTCCAAGAGCGACTACACATGAGCCATCCTGATGACGAAAATTTATCACAAATGAACAAGGGTCATTACATAAACAGTGGAAGGCAATGTAAACTCCAAGATAACAATTCTTGTGTGTTAAAGAGGACAAACCGGAAGAACATCTCGGATGACCCCTGTCTTGCTAGCCTCTCCAGCCTTGTGTACATTGATCAAAATACCAGGCATGAACCATGTTTCTCCCTCCTCATCTGGTCGAGTTAAGAATATGAGAACCGAAAGCTCTTCTTATTAAACATGAAAGAACTAAAGAGAATACGAGAATGAGAAAAAACCTTTATTAGTAGACTTGACATCGAGATCAGCTGCAGGAGTCATTGGTTGTGCTCCAGGAGTGGTAGGTAGGTTGGAACCCGAGCTTGGTGTCACAGTATTTGGGGCATTAGCTGCATGATAAAAGTAGTGTGTGAGAAGAAGATTCGTCAAACCAAGAATCCGTTAAGGTATAAAGGTATAACGAACCATTTCGTATTGGTGTTCCAGCATCATTGTAACTACGACCAGGAGTACTGCTCGGCCATCCTGATCCAGCTTTAGCTGTCTCAGAAAGAGACCCCGGCTGGTAAACAAAGGATTGAATAAATTTCAGTTAGTAATCAATCACCACAAAGCTATATTCATGTCAGAGATGGATTCTTACCTTATACTGTGAACTTTTCCCCCATGATTCCCATGATCCCCATGATCCCGGGTTCCCAGTTTCCCAGTTATCCCTGATACATAACAACCACAGTTTGAGATACTTGCTCAAAATATTGAATATTTCCGGGAATAATTGAACAGTAGCCATGTTGTCTGTATAACAAACGTACCTAACAGGAGTCATAGGAGTGTAAGGATTCCAAGCTCTATTATGCATAGGTGTCCTCATTCCATTATGGATAGGTGTAGCTAAAGTTTAACATAACCATATCAGACAGCTTAATATGTAAAATGAAGAACAAAAGTTTGGATCTCGAAACTGCAAAATAGTTAAGGTAACAAACCTCCAGAATCACGCATCGGAGTCATACAAGGATGAAGTGGAGTCCGGGAAGGATGCATAGGAGTTTGGCTTCCCATATTATACTGAGAGGGTGTGGTTGAGTTACTAGTCATATCTGATATGGCATTCCTATCAACTGTACATACAAGTAGAGTTAGGATTCATTCAACATGCAGCAACCAAGTATGTAGACTGTAAAGAAGAGAACAAAACAGAGGAGCAGCTTGCCAGTCACAATCTTTGCTTCGAGTTCTACGCGCACTGACTTTTCTTTGACTTCAACTAAACGACCCATATAACCCTTGAAAGGCCCCAGACGAATTTTCACATAAGTACCCACCAAAAGATCGTCACCCCTTCTTCCACCCCAATTCCTCCTTCCAGCTCCAGCTCCAACTGCACAAATCCACACAATTGTAACTTGAAAACTTAGTTAACAAATCCATTTCACTGAATATCTGTAGTGTAACTCATATAAAGCAGAATCTCTTTAACATCTAAAATGCAGTGGACCAGTGAAGAATGAAGATATTAGCCAAAAATAATATGAAGAAATTTGAACATACAGTTAGATCCCATGTCTCCCCGTTGAAATCTTCTTGGAGATGGAGGCATTGGGGCTGGTGTCTTGAAATTGCCAAACCTTGAGAAGGAATCAATCTAGAGTAGGAAAATTACAAAGAAAATGAAGCTTTCATTAGCCAAAAATGGAAAAAAATAGCTAAACCTTCTGAAAGAGGCTTACAGTTCTGTTGGTGCTAGAATATGATCCACCAACAAGAACACAAGATGAAGATTTAGTGCAGATAAATCCAGCGTGTTCAAGGTTATGCCGGTCATGTATAAATAACACTCCTTTGTAGATTTGCACCACTGGTCCTTGTTTACCCTATCACAAGAAAAATTCAATTGGTATAAGACTATTAAATGGTAGCTAAAGAGTTTTCTAAACCAAAAAACGACCAGACTGCAAAGGAACTTACTTTGCTAGAACCCTCGATGATCCGGACAACATCTTTCACCGTGATGACATTTCTGTGACGGTCTTGCACATTGGTTCTCTTCTCAATTTTGCACTTTATTTCTCTGGCTTTGACAATAGAAACCTCTGGCCTATCAGGAACCCCTTTAAGAATCTGAAAAAGTGAAAACAAAGCTATTGTAAATCGTGAAATAAGATAAGATATTACAGCGTTGACATGTTGGTTAATGACATTTGTATGATTGTATCCACATGAAACTGGTCAGTTACCTGGATAGCTTCACTGTCAAGTTTTATGATTACTCCAAAGCTCAAGTCACTGCATAGTGTAATATAAAGCTCTCATACAAATGAAAATGATATCACTTAGAGGTAACTGGACATTCAACTTACCTTAGAAGCACAAGATCATGAAGTTCATAGTCTCCAATTTTTGTGACACCATTAGTCACTTCTGTACTCTTGACGAGATGATCAGCAAAGACGCGAATCTACATATATATACATATGATCCTCATGTATTTTATTACCCTTGTCATAAATGAACACAAAACTTAAAACAAAAGTTGACTTACATGTTCTTTAGTTGTATCAGACAGAATGATAAGAACATGCTTATCAACTTTGACAACCATGCCAGTTGCTCCTTCATGGGTGCCAGAAACAACCTTCACAAAATTTCCAGGTTCAAAGTATTTGCAAAGGTCTCTCTCATTTACAGCAAGAGGATTCTGCAATAGTAAATATATAGTCTTTTACTGTCTGCAACATTTTAGCAACAAATATGTTGTTAATGTGAAGATGTAGATTTTAAATGCTTACAGGAAGACCTTTAACATTTGCTTTGATAAGAACATTCTCTTCATCTACTTTCTCAATCCAACCCTTCAAATTTTTTAGATCACCTCTGATAACAATAACTGCATCACCTTTCATGAAATGACCTTTCTTTCTATTTGCAAATAAAGATGACAGATCATCAAAACCGATCTCTCCATTTTCACTTGGTCTCTTGAATCTTTCAAGTTCATCGAAGGTTGGTGTAATATTCTGAGCAGCTATTGACTTAGTTGATACTTTCTTGTAAAGAAAGCCATTTTTGAAAAGCATATCATTGATACTTTCAAAGTAGTCACCCGACATTGGATCACGTCGGTGCTCTATACGTATGTGAAGTTCCCTAACATGACATTATAAACATTGAAAATCATAACCAAAAGCAAAATATATATGAAAAGCAGAGAATAGTTTCCAAAGAACTCTACCTTGCTTCATCAACGTTCATGAAACGTGGAGGTGGAACAAAAGCTTTTTTCTTCACAGTCTCTCTCCCTTCCTGCAAGTACCATTGTGTTAAAGTTTAGAAGCAGAACAGTCATATTAACAAGCTGAGTTTGAATGTAACAGATACCATACCAGCTTATTAGCAAGAACCTGTAAATCAATTCTTGGGATTAACTTGACTGTGACCTTCCTACGCACATCATCAACATCAACCACCTGTAAAGAACTTGCATTTCAGTAAGGCTCACTCAGACAAGTCATATCATTTATAAAACACATGAAATTTGAATCTTACCTGAGCTAGATCACCTTTGTATATCCCAAGTTTCATTCTAACCCACATATCTCTGGATAGATCAATTGCTTTACTTTCAACATTAACAACATCAGTCATCTCTTTTATAGGAACAAGCAAAATCTTATTATTAGCATAAATGTTCCTCATGCCCTTGATAGCCTAAAGAACCACAGAGAAAAATAATCAACATAGATATCAAAACTGTACTCAAAACAGCAAAATAAAGCAATCAAATTACCTCTTTCACATGAGCTTCCATATCAGCTTCAATATAAACATAGTTTTTAATATGATCAAGTGCAATAACAGATCTGATTTTGAACTTAAATCCTTTATCAATAATTTTTTGCATAAGACAAACAGCAACTTCTCTTTCACGGCCAATCTGTAATTACATTGTGAACAAAACCAAGTACTCAAGAAATAAACTTTCAAAGTGACAAAGGAACAAAACAAAAACAAGAAACCTTACCGCACATTTAACCATCCACAATTTAGGATCACGAACAGAAGGTAAAAGAGCTTGTTGATCAACTTCATTAAGCTCTTCAACCTCATCATTGTTTCTTCCATATAATCTAGAATACCTTTCCATGTATTTCTTCTCCATATAATCAACATCTTCTTCAACATCTTCAAGAGGATTAAACCTTCGTTGATAAAATTGCCTCTGCTTATCCTCAGCAGGAAGCTCAGGTTCACCATTAACAAAGAAATCTGCATGCATCATTCATATATATAGTTAAGATAATAATTCACAGTAAGCATCAAACACATGCGAACAAGGCAAGTTCTGTAATAAAATTCAATACCATCTTCTTCATTTACATCTTCGTCCTCTTCATCGTCGTCGCTTACCTCAGCTTCCCACTCTACAAACTTACAATCCGAAGACTTCTTTTTACTTCCTCCTTGAGGACCTTGACCACCGAAATCTGATTTTGATCTTCCTCTTTTCATACCTGATCCTACTTTATCGTTCCATTCTGGTTCCTCCTCTTCCTCTTCCTCCTCCGAACTATCTTCATAGTAATCATCGTCGTCTGAGTAGGTAGACATAGTTTGATTACAAACTAGGGTTTGCGATTAAGAAGAAACGACCTAGAAATCGCTATAACTCTTTGCTCTCACTTAGCTTGAAGAAGAACACTGAAAAACCTAAGGAATCGAAAGCGGAGAACTTATCTTTTTCGGATGACTTGTGGTTTGTAATCGTAACGCATGAAACAATATATAAACACTTGCCGCTTATCCATGCAGCTGATTTTTTATATTCCAAATTTGCCCTTTCTTCTATTTAACCGGTTAAATTTCTCTGTTGTTCACTAATCATGCACCGGTTTACCTAATTTTGCACTCATCTCATTCCTTAACCGGCTCTTGCACCATAACTACGTATTATGGTATCTTATCAGAACAGTAAAGAATTGTTGTTGACTATTGACGTCACTAGTCAAAACAAATTGGTCTTGAATGGTAGTAATTTTTTAAGTATAGAAAATTTAGATTTTAGTAGGTTTTACAGGATTTTCAACAAAATCTAAAATCATTCTCTTGAATTTGTGTTGGAAGATTCCTTTTTAAATTATTTTTTATTTATTTTATTTTTCTTTTTCTGTAAAATCCAAAAAAAACTAAAACTAAAATATAAACCAAATTCTACAATTTAAATCTAAATAAAAACAAAAATAAATCTAACAAAACATTATTACACAACTAATGTTTTCACTAAGGCACTAACATCTACTTATGGCCACCAACATTATTTTTATATAAAATGTAAATATTATTCAAAATAATCGTGAGTTATATACAGATCATAAAAGAACTGATCATATGCCAAATAAATTGTTTTCAATACATTATATATCTTTGAAATATAACAAATAAACAATAATTTTCTTTAAAAGGAATTGATTTCTACAAGCTATAGATCCAAGAACTACTGTCTATTTCGACTCAAAAAATAGAATTATCTAATTATCCAATAACCAAAATATATAAAAACATCGTTGGTGCAAGAGAATTACCGGGCAAATCTCCTTTGGCAGAGAAGTCACCACAACATATATGCATATGCATGCAAGAATGAAGTAATAGATTCCTGCCAAGGGAGATCATGCCCTGTAATGCATTTGCATCTTCTCTCTATCTACTTAAACCATTGTTTGTATTGTGTTTATATATAACATTTCAATAAGCATATTCAATGGCACTATCCTTGTGATCTAGAATAAAATATCTCTTACGTATGTATAATAGTCCCTTAAGGAATAATCCTCTTTGCCCTTGAGATTTTATGGTCATCTTGTGTATTCTTTATTCGACTCTCACATAGTTTTGTTCTACTTTATTTGAGTATTATAGGTTATAGTATTAAACAGACCAATTAATGACTATTAGTTTTTTAAAGATGATTAGTTCTAGAAATAATCTTTTGACTCCCCAAAATGCTTGATAAGGACACAACTTGTAAAGGTTATACTTTAAAAATGGAAGATCCATGGCATTGTCCTCTCCATATTTTTATTATGAAAAAGCTCACAAACTTTTCTTTTTTTGCAATGTTAAGTTAAATTTACTTTGTCTTTTGATTAATAAAGCAATTTAGTTCTTTTTAATAGATATGACTATCTTCTCTTTATGTTTCTCCCATATATGTTTTGGGATGATAAGGAAAAACTTATTACTCTTGTCTTCTCTTATACGTATTTAAATTCAACTACTTAATAAAAAAATCATGCTTGTAGGTATATGTATTCTATTCTTGTAACACCTTTTGAGATTTTATGATTTAGCTTTGAAAAGGTCAAAGATCAAAGTTATATGCTTCAGTAGGTACTGACAGCATATTCAGTCAGTATATCCAAGTACAACATACAGTATAGCTTCCATGCTATTATACTTGATCATTAACTATGCAGGATCATATGTTGCCTTAATATCATTAAAACTAAGGGTGGGAGACAGAATTTCGGGACGGAATTTTATGGGAATGGAAATTGGACGGGAATTCGGAAGTATAAAAATGTGTTTTTTACGTCTCATATAAAATATGTGACGGAACTGAAACGAGACGGGATGGGAACGGGAATTCCCAAAAATACACATGACAAATTATTTTAAATTTAAAATTATAAATATATTTGTTAATAATAACAAAAAAACATAGAATCAATATAACATAAATTTCATAGTTATAAATTAAAATAAATTTGATTAATTTAAAATCCAAAAAAACTCAAATAACTAATCTTATGTTTTTATCGTTAATTGTTTATTTGTTTACCGATTTATCTCATATGGCATATAAAATTATCATTAATGATATAATTAATAGTTAATTATAAAATTTATCATACAAAATTTTATATTTATAACTGTTTATTATTATGTTATATATATATA
>KE158437.1:0-32419 GCA_000411055.1 Leavenworthia alabamica | reverse complement strand
TCTGCAACCCTAATTTCTCGATTTGGGGATTTTTAAGTTTAATTTTTGATATATTACAAAACAACGTCGTTTTGTGAGTGAGTAAAACGGTTGCGTTTTAATGTAACGGTTTAATTAACCTTATCATAATCTTCCGTTAATCGATTTAACGGAAAGCATAATCTGATCGGTCAATGAAAAATCTTGTATTTAATTAAAAAGTCAACCAAAAGATGAGGATTATTTTTCGATTTTATAAGTTCAGGATTTATTTGGCGATATTTGGAAAATTCACGATTTTTTTAACATTTTTCCCGAAACATATTAGATTTCTTAGGTATTTTCTGACTAAAATTTGTAAACCGCTTTATCCTTCTAACTTGATTGTTGAACTTGGATTGGTTTCTCACATTTTTGAAGCATTCTTTGTCTAAGTCTGTGAAAGCCTCCATATCAAAGAGATCATATATATAAGTCTTGAACCAAATAAAAGAAGTTGATTTCTAAAAAATAATCATAAAAAATTATATGAGCCATACCTCAAATAACAATATTAAATGAAAATATTATAAAGTAAATCGGAGAAATGAATAAAAGTATGGAAGCATTGCGAGGCAAATCTCCTTTGGCAGAGGAAAATAATGAGAATACATGAGTCCTCATTAACTTCTCCTGCCAATAGAGGATTCGCCCTGTAATGCTTTCTACCAAATAATAATCTCTTTTTTAGTCTCTCACTTGGTTACTTCAAATGTTAAAAAAAAAAACTCAAACTATGTAATGTATATATAAACCTTGTTGTAAAGAGCATATACCATGGAACCATTCCTATCAAAACATGAAACAAATTAACTATGTATTACCATTTAGTAGCAAAGTATTTGTTGTCTCATAAATCAAGAAAAATAAAATAAAAGATGTAAAAACTCGAAATCAGAAGCATGAGGACCGCATGAAAGAGTCTTTAGACTTTAGGATTATACTATACACATATGCTCTATGAAACATGGGATGTGCCATAGAATATGCTTTTACATATATGCATCTTTTACTTAGAAACATGTTCATCAACTATATATATATACACTTTGCTAGTCCAACTTACAAACAACTCAAGATGCAATGTGAATAATACATAATGCATGGTTGAGTTACTGGGTGAATACTCCTATGGCAGATAGCTTTTGTCCATTAGATATTGCTTGAGACACAAGCAACATGCTTCTCTGCCAAAGGAGATTTGCCCCGTGATTCATCCCATGCAAAACTATATATATATATCCATTGACTTCAAGCATGTTGTGTTTATTTTCTTGGTTATTAGTAGGTTTAATGGATCGAGTCTTGGATCAATCCCTACCAAGGTGAGTTTGATATAAGAATTTGGATTCTTTCTTCTCATTTCCATATAGTATAGATTCAGAATCGAATGATAAAAAAATTTAACCAACACTTATATTTATTCAAGTGGTTTGGTAGTAATGTGTAATCTTTCTGAAAAACCAATGAAGGAAGAGAATAGTAAGGAGAAAAACCATGAAGATACAACAAGATTGTCCTCTTCCTCTTCTTCTTCTATCTTCCAATGTATTGTCTCTTTCACCGTTCCACTCTTCCATCAATCTTACTGTTACATTCTTTGCTGTACAACCGCAGATTTCACATACACTGCCAAGAACACAACCAAAACACTGAGATTTGAGAATCTTAATGCATCATATGATGCTTACTAAGCCAATAAGTATTGAGTTCATTACCTGTTTCCTCGTAGCTTGAACCAAGCTTCTGCACAATGAAAATGTGCGAGGCCAAGCTCGTTTTTGCATTTGCAACCAATCTCAATCAAATCTTGACTTACTAAGTTATTATCACCAGCAGTCTCTGGCTCAGAACCAAAATGACAAATCCTGCAGATTCTTTCTCCTTCACCACTCAAATCAACCATGTGAAACTCCTTCACCTTCTCCTTTAAAGTATCAGCACTCTCTGCCTTGTGGTAGCTCACAGCAGTAACATTATCCATAACAGCATGAGCTGAACTGTTACTACTACAACTGCAGCTAACACCATCTTTATCCATTCTTGAATCATTTTCATTTTCCTGTTGTGGTTTATTCACATCTTGTTCTTCAATCAACACCTTAACTGAAACAGAGTCACTACTCTGACCCTTTAAAATCACAGCCTCACTTGAATTCTCACAAACACTGATCGATTTCGAACAACTTGTTGAGTCCATTCTCATATATACCAATAAAAAACAGGTAAAGCTTTTGTTCAATTTCCTACAAAGAAATATACATGATTACAATTTCAGCAAAACTTATTGAAACCCTAAAAATCCAGTTAGTAAAATTAAAGTCAAAAAGATATAAAATCAAAACCTTACCCAGAAACCAGATCCACTTCAAATGAGTTCTTGTAAGATAAATCAACGAACTTGAAGCAGATCTTTCAGAGAATCTGTGGAACAAGAAACCTAAAATAACTAAAGATCTTTCAGCAACTAGAGTAAAATAATTTAGCTTTACGGCTCCGGGAAAACAGATACTTATCGCTACAGTAGTTACCTGCAAATATCCTCCTAATCTGCTCTGAGATTAGAATCTCTCTTCCTTTTATTTCTCATTAGCTCCTTAAACTCATTTGTGTTTCTATAAAAATATGAGTTCCATTTTAGGCAGTAAAAAACACAGAGAATTAGAGATATTTTGTTGAGTTAATGAAAGTCCCTTTCTTTGGGTAATGAAGTAGCTAACTTAAATAACAGTTTGGTAAAGATGATAACAACTTTTATCCACTACTAATTCAGATTAATTAAATTATATTATTAAATCAAATCAAGAAAATTGGGGAATTAGTATATTATTTAAAAAAATTAATTTCTTAAAATCTAAACATCAATATTTTTCAAATTTTTTATAAATATATGATAAACTAATATTGACAAATGTTCACACATGTTTGCAGTGCAATAGATTAGATATAATAGCCTAAATATATGTTAAACAAAGAGTGCCTATATATCTATAAAACAAAAACATAAATGAAGAAAATAAATAAATATTATATAGTAATAAAACTAAATCAATGAATTAGCTCATGTATTACATCAAATTTATTTAATTAGTTAATGATTACATTAATTTTGTGATTTTTTAATCTATAAAAGTACTAAATATAGTAAATTGAAATAATCATATCCATAAAATATTTTAAATAAGATTGAAAACATCATCTTAATTATTAATCTTACACTTATATATAGTTAAGAAAAAAATGAATTATTGATGCTATTGTTAAAATAAAATTAATTCTTGTTGGCAGACAAATATAAACCTAATAAACCTACCCATTACTAATCTTCTATAAAGGTTAAAAGTAAAAACAAATCTCCAAAATGAACCAGAAAACATATGGTCTGTAATAGAAACCCATGTTTTGGCATCAAGCTCTAAAATCTAAATAGCATGTTACTAACCACCCAACCCAATTAGAGTTTATAATAATGAATATGTTTGATATTGAAATGATCCAAAATGGGTGATGCTCCCATTACATAAATAATAATAAATTAATAAAAATTGGGTGATGATAAGTCACACACAACACACAATATTTCTAAGTATTAAAAACTTTATGAAGGAGGAAAGAAACGGTTAAGGTTAAAAGGAAGAGTGTAGAATTCTTCATTTCTGCTATCTCCTTTGAAAGTTCTGAACTTAGCCCACCATGGCAATCCTCTGTCTCTAGCTGTTTCTTTATAATCCAAAGTATTGTCTAAGAACACAGCCACCATTAAGGCAACCATAGGTGAAGACAAGAAGATTGTGTTCAAGAAATCATTGAACCAACCAGCATTGGTATGAGCTGGACCATGTAATGCTTTTAAACTGAAGTCTCTGAAGTATTCAGGTATTGATAATCCTAAGAAGAGAGACACACCAGTGATGAAAAGGTTTCTTAGAGAGTTCATGTTTGTGAATTGTAGAAATGAGAGCCCAACTGAAGCAACAAGACCAAACAAGACACAGTACACAGCTGCAAATATGGTGAATGGTATTGAAGCAAACAATGCTCCAAATTTGCCTAACATTGAGAAGAATATCATAAATCCTGATGAGATTTGAATAACTCTACGGCTTCCAACTCTGGTGCTTCCTAGTAATCCTATGTTCTCTCTGCATCATTTGTAAGATTGGTTCATTCATCAACCAATGGAGAAAACAGTTTGAAAACATTTCATAGTTGGTAACACTTACATAGAGACACTTGAACCGGTCAGTGTTCCGAATAAGCCGTTTAAGAGAATCCCAATGCCTTGCCAGCCAATTCCACGGCTAAGAACATGAGGTGGAGGAGGTGTAGCGCTTGCTAGTCTTGCAGCAGCTTTGAAAGCTCCAGTTGACTAATCACATTCAAAAGATTCCTCTTTAGTATATGCACATTCAAAGGATTCTTCTTGTAGGATTTTTGAAAGACATTACCTCAATGAGTGAGACGAAAACAGAAGCCATCATAGCAAAAGCATGACCAGCATCAAAGCTAGGTGCTCCCCATTGGAGTGGATAAGGAATCTTGATCCTTAAAAAAGGTCAAGAGAAACATTAGATATATATGAAAGACTATCACAAGTCGTTATAGAGAAAATGAACTAACCAAGGAGCAGAAGAAATGAGATTGGACATATCAGTTCTGCAATTTACTTGTGTCTGCTCTGGTCTGTGTTTGTAAGCACCACTTGCTGTCAAGATATGAGCATAAGCCCATACTATGACTAGAGCTATAATAAGAGCAAATCTCTCCACTACGGGGAATTGCCTGAACTCAAAGTTCTTCAGATACTGCTCAAGAACATAAGAATGATGATAATATCAGTTGAAGAAACATATCTGGAATTGAATGAATCCTATAAGAGACTAACCTGAGAGAAGATGACAAAGAGGATAAGCATGGGGATTCCTATCTCAACACAATTACCAACCTACAAAACAAAATACAACTATACAAAATAAGAACTAAAGAGATGATTTTGTTTTTTTCAATCTTTAAAGAGAGAAACTACAGTAATGTACCACTGGGAATCCTCTGTTGAAGAGTCCAAAACCAGTTAATGCAATCACAGGAACCATACCAATAGGACTAAAGAATCTGAAATTAATGTAAAGATTAATCAAATCATTTAAAGTCTATACCTTTATGTGATAACAACAAGTGATATGTATATATACCTTGAACAGATAGCCCACATCTGGCTGAAACCAAGTATGATTTGAACACTTGATGCAACGATGATTGCGCCTTGTACAGCTCTCATTGTACTTAGAAATCTCTACTTAAAATTTCAACTAAGTTAAAAATGGGATTTATATGTTCTTCAGAATACTAAAAAACTCAAAACATACCAAGTGTGGATCTTCAATACGGGTTAAAGAAGAGTCATGGATGATTGAAATAATAGGAACCATGAATGCATAAGAACCTCCTATCACAGTTGGAAGACGAGTTCCAAATAATGTTTGAAGAAGTGTGTTAACACCTTGAATGAACAATAGTGTTTGAACAACTCTTACTTTATCACCCTAATCAATTATTATCAACACCAACCAATCTCAATCAGACTTAGATCAAAAACAACACTAAACAGTAGAGAATGTTGAATAAAGTAATGGCTCACTCACATCATTTCCACCCATCATAGGAACAAGAAACGATGGTATCATCACTACAGTTCCTAAAGCCAAAATGTAATGTTGGAAACCTAAAGCTATAGCTTCTCCTGAAACAACATCAAACAGAGATATAAGAAACTGAAAAGCAAATCAATTTATTACAGATAATGGTTTCAAGACAAGGCTTATACCCCATGGAGGATTAGAGTCAATACAATACTCTAAACCCTGAAGCTGATCCATTGGTGGATGACTTATCTCCTCTGGTTTTACAGGATCCATAATTCCAGATTACAAAAAAAAAATCAAAAAAGTCTTATATTTTCTTTCTGGGTTTATGAGCTCATGAATCAGAGAAATGACTGAGAAAGCAAGAACTAAGAGTTTTAAATAAAGCTTCTCTTTTTCGAAGTTGAAGCTGAGTTAGAAGAGAGCTTTTTTAAGTAGTGGTGGAAATGGTGATGGCTAAGGAATGTTTATATATATGAATGGATAATGAAAGGTTAGAAAAAGGACCGTTAGAGTTTTATTAAGTTACCGAAAATGCCCCTTAAGGAAACTGCCAAAACCGAATACTACCGTTACACTGTTGTATCGGTAAATAATGTTTTTTTTATAACTTTACACATCAGAGAGGCACAGATTCTCATTAACTACGTTTCAGCAGATGTCTTCACTTATTTAAAGTGTCTTTGAATTTAATTAAATCAATAAATAATGAGGATGGAATTGTATAAATTCAAGTATCTAGTAGACAAGTGTTTTGGTTCGTTTTCTTTTTTCAGTTTTGACGTTATTAGTTCACTAATACCTGCAAAAATGTTCTTGTTGTAAAAACGTTATTATCATAAAAGTATTATTTAGCTGAAAAAGTGTTTTGTAGCTAGAAAAAATGAAAATTATATTTTATTCTCAAGTTAATAATTTGATAAAAAGGTATTTATGGAATGCTTAAATTTATGTATGCAATATTTAAGCTTGAGGTTTATTGACAGAAAATAAAGCTTGCAGCCTATTATTAAAAGTTTACACTATTATTTAACATATATTAACCATATTAAATTCATATAAAATTAATAGTACAATCAGACACTATTAATTTCATGTCTAAATCTTCCATGAATTTTTTGGTGTTTGTCTAAATAAATTTATTTTTTTGTTAAATAAATTACTTAAATTTTGTTAAATAATTATTTTTTGGTATTTGCCTAAATAAATTTATTAATCTTCCCATTTACTAAATTATCTATAAATTAAAAAAAAAACTAATCAGAGTAATAAAGTAGTAGGTTATAACTTATAACATTGTGTAACCTACACAACATATAAAATTTCAGAACCATGATTTTTAAAAAATATTAAAAGAAGTAGGATTATTTATAAATACGGCTATAATTTTTACTACTAATGTATTTGTGTTTAGTACATTTGTATGTCTCAAAAGTTAAAAATAAAATAAAAGTTGGGATAATATAATTGATAATCGATTAAAAAGACTTGACCATACGATGAAAACAGCCCGAAGTAAAAGAAAACGTTATGATTATATGAAATTGAAAGTGTTTTGAAAAAAGAAAAAAATGAACCAATCAGAAGACAAAGAAAAAAAAGAACCAATCACTTATCACATCTTTGCTTTACTTTCTTTATTTTTCACTTTGAACTTTTTTGATTAAAAAAACAAAATTATCTTGGGTTCTGAAGAGTAATAATAACGTGGAGCCAAGAGATGGGTCCAAGACAATGGCAGATGTAAAAGAGTATCTGACTGGGACACTCACGTGCGAGCCAAGATGGACCAAAATAGGTCATTTGGATTTCGGACATAAACAATACAAAATTCACACACATATCTATTGTGAAGATCATATCTGGTCCCTTTCGTCTGTTGACTACTACATGACACAAATGGGCCAAAACGGTGTCATTACATGACTAGTCGACTGAGAAAAGGATGTGACTTCCTCGTAACATGTCTTGCTCTCTGTCTCTCGTATCTGTGTGATTCAATACATGCTTATGAATCTGTGATTCAATACATGCTTATGAATTTGGAAGAAAAGTGTTTAATTAATCTACGGACATAATTATGACATAACTAGGATGGGCGCATGCTAGGGTTTTGAATGGTGAGAACTGTCCTAGATTGAGCAGTGAGCATCAGCAGAAACAAAGCAGAGTCTTTGTTCTTCATGCTTGCTTATTCCCTCCGTTCCCTATCTGTCTTCATACCAACTTCAGCAATTTATACATCAATAAAGATTAAATATGTTGTAACTCATAAGTCACAACTAAACTTTTCAAAAATAAGTAGAGTGATTTGCAGAAGCAGAAGTCACTTAGATCATATCGTATTGAGGAAGATCAAATGCATCTTTACTAATCTGTGCCGGCCTTGATATGTGAGGCCCACAAGCAAAATAAAATAAATATTATATCCAATGGCTGAACCATGTTGCCAAGGGGTCCAAGATAATAATCATACTCTTGTTTTAGTTTTTTTTTTACTTCCTAATGATTCTGATTCAAAGGCTATTTGATGAACATCAGCCATCCTTTTTATGATAACATCTATCATCACACTTAGAAAAATATATTTGAATAGGTTTTATTATCCTCTTGTTAATCCCTTTCTTTATATACGATAAGTTAGATAAGTCTACATATGCATATGGTTGAATGCATGTTATGTAATGTAATTTGGTATTCAACTCACAGGTCATACTTGATGTATTACAATCTCTAATCAGACTTGGATACAGATCATTTGTGTTTTCATTACCCTTTCTTATTTTGGCTTCTCACACATTCATTTACTATATATGAATTTTGAATACTTCATTGTAGATAATTTATTTTATTTATTAACGTAATACTCAACGATAAGCATTATCCAAACAAATGGCAATATCCTAACGTGGTCTTCACATCGATCTTATAAGTTATAGCTCCTGTCCTAAGAGACTTTTTTTCGTTCGGTTTTTTTTCTTGACAGCGGTATTTTCATTGAAACATGTATTTTTTTTATTATAATACTACACAACAGGATAAACCTTCGTCGTGCTTGCATTTTAGCATAAGCTTTCCTGTATAAATTTTGAAGTATATTTTAAAAAAAAGAGAGTCGTAAATATGCATTCAAGATGAATAATTGAGTCCGTAATAAATGAGTTTTTCGATATATATCAGAAAACAATTTTGTGACATGACACTAATTTTGTTGTTTTGTTTGGTTACTGACATTTAACCAATTGATTATTTTCATTCTTCTTCACTTTATATTAAAGATTATTCAACTCAAGATCCGAATTAAAATGCATATTTATAATATAGTAAACGGTGTTTGGAAGTATGAATATGTCGCTCTTTTGAGTGTCTTTGTGACTTTAGTTTTGGTCGGCTACGTGAACTCCACAACTTACACTAAGCCATGAGTCAGCATTACCACGTGGTTCCCACAAATACAATTCCACATCTTTTTTTAAGACTTATTATATTCACTTATCACAAAAATCTAAATTTATAAGGGAATTTATGACGACATCTTAACGAGTCATGATCTGCTTATCGATCAGCCTCATTGGTGGGTGATAAGTCAACGCTATTATCTGTACTTTATGAAAATCCAATATTCAGATGTATTATAAATTTGACTTTGTTTATTTGTACAATACATATAACTTTGCCTAAAACAATTTGAAAATTAATCCAACGTGTTAATATGCTGGCAGATAAATGGATTAGGATAAAACTTCAACATCAAATTTAAATATTTTTAGAATAATAAATAAAATGACTTTTCAGCTTATCGAAGATTAAAAAAATATTTAATATTGTCAACTTGAAAATTGTTATAAAACCAATACGAAAGGGCCAAGTTAAGACAACATTACAACTGAAACAACCACCTATCCGTTTTTTATTTTCGTTCGTTTCTTCATTTTATTCTCTTGTTTTGGTTCGTGGTCTAAGCCAACCTTATGGCTCAGGTTATATCTTCACCACTGGCTATCCCCGGCCTGACACCGCTCCAAGTCATGGCGGCTCTTCTAAGCCGAATCGTTACTAAAGACATGAAGAAAGAGATCAGTCCAGAGAGCCCCAAGAGTCCACGGGCCACACAAGGCTCCATTCTCATGGGCAAGTACGAACTAGGAAAGCTTCTTGGCCAAGGAAGCTTTGCTAAGGTTTATTTAGCCCGGAACATTAATTCCGGCGAGAATGTCGCTATTAAAGTCATCGACAAGGATAAGATCGTGAAGAGTGGAATGGCTGGTCACATAAAACGTGAGATCTCGATCCTCCACCGTGTCCGCCACCCTTACATTGTCCACCTTCTCGAAGTCATGGCTACAAAGGCAAAGATTTACATTGTGATGGAGTATGTACGAGGTGGAGATCTTTACAACACGGTGGCTAAAGGCCGGCTTCGAGAAAGAACCGCTCGGAAATATTTCCAGCAATTGATCTCCTCCGTTGCTTTCTGCCACAACCGTGGAGTTTACCACCGTGATCTCAAACTTGAGAATCTGCTTTTGGACGATGAAGGGAACGTTAAAGTCTCAGACTTTGGCCTCAGTGTTGTCTCTGAGCAACTCAAGCAAGACGGAATCTGCAAAACATTTTGCGGGACGCCGGCTTATTTGGCGCCGGAGGTTTTGACAGGAAAAGGCTATGATGCTGCTAAAGCTGATGTATGGTCTTGTGGAGTGATCTTGTTTGTCTTGATGGCTGGTTATCTTCCATTTGATGACACGAACATAATGGTTATGTATAAGAAGATATACAACGGACAGTTTCGTTGTCCTAAATGGTTTTCACCTGAGCTTACAAGGCTTTTGTCCAGAATCCTAGACAAGAATCCAGAAACCCGAATCACAATACCAGAGATCATGAAGCATAGATGGTTCAAGAAAGGGTTTAAAGATCTCAAATTCTATATAGAAAACGACAAGTTATGTAAGGAGGATGATTACAATGAAGAAGATGATTCATCATCATTGTCATCAGGCAGATCATCAACTGCTTCAGAAGGAGACGCAGATTTTGAGATCAAAAGAGTTGATTCAATGCCAAGACCCACAAGTCTAAACGCATTTGACATCATATCATTCTCTTCGAGTTTCGATCTTTCAGGTTTGTTTGAAGAAGGAGGACAAGGTGCACGGTTTGTATCTGCTGCTCCTGTGACAAAGATCATATCGAAACTAGAAGATATAGCGAAACTTGTAAGCTTTACAGTAAGGAAAAAGGATTGGAGCCTGAGGCTAGAAGGTTGTAGAGAAGGTGCTAAAGGACCTTTGACTATAATGGTTGAGATCTTTGAGCTGACACCATCTCTTGTGGTGGTTGAAGTAAAGAAGAAAGGAGGGAATATAGAAGAGTATGAAGAGTTTTGCAACAAGAAACTTAGACCACAACTGGAGAAACTGATGCATTACAAAGCAGATGAAGTTGAAGAGAGACGAAACTAAAAAACAAAGGAAGGTCGAGAGAAGAAGATATAACAAGAGAAGGTATTATTATTATAGAAGGATTGTTAACATTCTTTGTTACTATACTATTTAATTATAATTGTTCTGTAATATATGAGTGTATATATGAAAAATGAGAGTGATAGGAAGATCAGAGAAGAGAAAAGGTTTAAAAAGAGTGAGTTCTAAGGCAATTTTACGGTTTTTTGCTGGCTAATATAAAGCCAGTTTTACGTTGATTGCTGATATTAATCTATTGTATAATGTAATCTCTAAACAAGAGATAGAGAGCTTAATATAAATTCTTTCTCGGCCTTTCCCTATAAAAAATGTCTTGTTCATTCTTATGTTTCATTAGAGAGACTATATGATAAACAAATGTTCTTATTAGTTAAGTAGGTAACACACAGATATTGAAGTATAGCTACACATGTAAATCAATCTAAGGGATTACGAAGGCTCTGAAGCCACGCTCTTCTTAGGCCTTGAAGTTCCCAAGGGGTTAGATCTTGGGAAGCTTCAAAACCTTCAGGTTTTGGATTGGCGAGATGACCGAGCAACTAGTTCCTGCAAAAGAGACAGTGTTGATTAAAGATGAGTTAGAGTTATGCCTTATTGTGTGTGTTTTTGATCTCTCAGAGAACTTGAGATGCTTACTTCGGAGTAGCGTATATGATCTCTATGGATATATGAAGTCTTGACTATAGTTTCCCACTTGGTAACACTTGTGGACTTTTCTTCAAGATCCTTTTTAGGGGAATGAACTAGATATCTCCGTGAAGAGATCTTCAAGCTTGCTGAAGAACGATTACGGAAAAGCCAAGAATCAGAAGGCTTTTTGAGTGGCGCCGGAACAAGTGGAGACAGATCACAGTCACTTTTGTTCTTTTCCAATTCATCTGCCTTCATCTTCTTGATTCCATTACCAATACTAATGGCTTCTGGTTTCTTTGCCACCATTTCTGGTTCCTCTGAGACTGTTTCCACGGTTTCTGGTAAGTTCTTGACATCTGAGTTACCCTGATCATTGCTGGTCTCTTTGTCAACATATAATGTCTTCTCCAAAACAGAGTTTGTAGAACAGCCTTGTCTTGTACTTTTTGGATAGAGTAATTCCTGAGACTTGCCTATGTTTCTGATATGTTTGTTCAACCTGTTAGCTCTCATAATCTCTGCTTCCTTTTGAGTACCGAGGAAACCCGCAGGGTGAATAGGAGAACTGTTTCCTACACTGCGATATGGTGACATACAGCTAGTTTGTCTGTAAGGAGATGATGGCCTACTTGCAGTACTCAGGTTTGACTCAAGTTGTTCAGATCCAAAGTTACACTTCTTCCCAACACTACCCAACTTTTGCTTGCAAATTGAATCAAGTGCAAGCTGAAACCAATGAGCCTCTAATCAGATCTATAATATGATGATACAAGAAGTGAAAAGTAAAGGGAAGGCTTGAGAAGAAACCTTTTTCACAGATTGGAACCGAGATTTGAGTTGAGCGACCTTGCTTAACTTCACTTGATCATGGTTTGAGTTTCTCACTGAGCTTAGCACACCAAGTGAGTTTTTAAAGCATATTTGTGGTGACATCATCCCACAGCCTCTCTTAGAAAGATACTCAGAAGCTTCATCATCATCATCTGAAGAATTCTCCTCGCTTTCTTCATCATCTATGCCATGATAATAAGATGGAGGAGTATTACAAGACTCATACCTCTTAGGAGTTGCATGATTCTCCTCTGGTACTATATCTCTAATTTGTCTCATTGTTTCAGAGATGAGGGGAAATGGTTGTCGCTTCATAGCATATGGAGGTTGTTGTTTCTGCTCCACAGTCATGGATTTCGCGGCATGTAAGAACCGATTCAACATGAAATCCCGAGGTTTGGGATCTTCAGTTGGCATTGTTTCAGCAACACTACTAATGTTCTTAAGAGACAATGTATCAAGAGCATCAGTGAAGACATCACCATCATCATCATCACCATCATTGTCTTCATTCTCTTCTTTGAAAGAAACAGAGACAGATTCATGAACCTGATTTAAACCCAAGTCTTGGACAAGAACTGAAGCAGAAAGTGATTCACTTGTCTTAGAGTAATCATAATTGAGCTTCTTTGGCATGTTTCTACGCACAGACACTGCTGTTTTCTCCATCCTCCTTGTGGAAAGATCGAAGTTAAGTTTACTCTCAGCCATAGAAGCAACTAAAGCCGTTAGAATTAGCTCAGAGATGAACTGACACTAGTTTTATAATATTACACAGTTCTCCAAACCAGATCTGAAACAAAAACATTAAATAATATAAGTCGGAGTTACCTAGATTCCTTAGTAGTTGACTAATTTAATTATCCACACTGACACACATGAACCAACAACAAAATCTGACTAAGATGGAAACATACAAAAAAAAGAACTTTAGTTAAAACTTATAATAAATTGCATGTTGGAACTAACCAGGGAGATTTGGACAGAGGAGAGCAACAGAGTTGTGTAAATGTTCTCTGTACTTTGGGAGTGAGAGGAGAGACTTAAGACTTGAGAATGAGTAAGACCAAAGGCATCTGAAAGAGAAAGTGAAACAAAGATAGAGTAAGCTTTTGGTTTTGTGTGCCGTGAAGATAACGGAGACGAAAGTGGGATTTAAGAACAAAAAAAAAGAGACAATAATGAATGTCATGAGAGGCTTGTGGCAATGTGTTCTAACCAAAACTGTGTAACAAATTACACTTTTTATTTGATGTTTATTCATAGCTGACGTCTCAACCAATTCTGGAAATATAGATAATGTGATTATTATTAATACTAGAGTTTAGAGATATTATAATGTGATTTCACCTAATTAATATACTTTTCTCTTAAGACATTTTATGTGAAGAAACAATACTGTTTTGTTATAATCTTTGTATCAAATGTTATCAAATACAAGAAATGATCCAAGATAACAACTCAAATTCACCCAAAAATTAATGAAATAAAACAAATAAAGCTCTCTTTAGAATAAACATCAAGATAAGAACATGAAACCAAAATATTAAAGCTAGTTTCAGCTCTGCACCTGAGCTTCTGCGGCTTCTTTTTCTTCATTGGCTGCAGCCATTAGTTCATCAAACTTCTCTGACTTCACAAGGGTAATTTCAATCTGCAACACCAAAAACAAAAACGAAGTGATAAATCAAGAAAGAGATAGATGAAAATCATAATTTCACAACAGACTGAACTAGACATGTCTAATCAAAAACAAGTATCACTACCTTAGCTTTCTGCACAGGACGTCCCCTTGAATCATCCTTAATATCCACAGTTGTAGTCATAATCTCTATATAAGGAAAAAAAACAAATTTTCCCAAAAAAAAGCTTAGTGGCGTAAATCTCCAATAGTATTATCATATGCAAATTTAGAATAATGAAAGACACTTACTCTTCTCAACAGCAAAACCATTGTTCTTCAGTATTTCAGCAACAGTAACAACAGTTGCAATGGCTGTAATGTTCATGTCGAATAGAATCTTAATAAGGTATACCAATAAAACAAAATAAATCTGAAAATCTTGACTTAAGGAAGCATCTTCTAAAGAATCAGGGATTACTAAAGAGTTTAAATCTATACACATTAGAGTCACAGTAATATACACAGAAGTATATAAAAGAGAGACATACCCATTCCAAGGGCAGACAATTCAACATCATTGTACTGTTGCATATACCTCTGAACAAATCCAAACAACAATAACTCAGTTAAAAATCAATATCATTCATGAACAAAAAAGTATAGAGATTTTTCCAGAAATCTGACGCCTTTGGACTGGATTCTCACACAATAATACTATCGATCGAAAGAGATTTCAAAGCTTAAGAGGATGAGTTCCATAGCAATCGAAATAAGCGGTGTACCTTGGCGAGATTAACGTAGAAGAACAATGGTTTCTTAGTGTTGGAAACCTGAATCCGATTTTTCTTCTGGGCGTCAACGGCCAAGTTCATCTTGTTCACTCCTTCTGTGATCTCTTCCATGGAAGCTAATTTGGAAATTTGTAACCCTAATTTTGTTACGAAGTAAGTGGAAGACAAGTAATGAAGAAATTAATAGAACAAGATAGGCAAGCTTTTGAGTACCAGGTCAACCCGGTTTATAACTCGGGTTGTTGGCTCTAAGCTTTCTTTTCTCAAAGACCATCCGGGTCAATATTGTTAAGTCATTATGTCTGATATGAGCTGGGTTGGGTTTGGTTTGGGCCCAGACTTGGATTTGTTGTTAGGTCTAGAATATAAAAAATAAGTATACGAACTTGCGATTTGGTTAGTCTAAAAAATGTTTTATGGTAATTAAAAAAAAACAAAAGACTGTTATAGACTTATAGTTGCTTCAGATCAAGACTCTTATATGCTGAATAAATTATATTAGCCAATTGCTTAGTCAAATTCAATAAGTTGGATTCTGACAAAATAATAAAATATATTTATGGATCGAAATAACCTGCCAGAGATCTAATAAATATATATCATGTCGACGTTCTCGAAAAATAAAAAAAATTAATATCATATGAAGTGATATAACTGCGATATGATATGTAGCTAAGGCATGATTAACGGGACCATGTCTTAATCCGGCACCGTACTGTTTATGCCACGTTTCATCTATAAACAACTCATTGATGCCATCAATGGCACTGGAACCAACTTGTTTTATTTTTATCCATATAATATATTACTATATGCATATTCATGTATATGAATATATGTCTTTGTACGTCATTTTTGTTTGCCTTTATCAGAAAACATAGTTTTACGTTATAAAGTAAAAATCTGTATGAGTAGTTTTAGGACATATATCTAAAATCAACCTGAAATTATAAATCAGATGCTTAGGATATATATAACTGATGTTGAAAAAAGTATATCTCACTGATAAAACATTTAGTTTGATTATACAAATGTTCGGTTGTTTTATTTTAGAAGAGTTTTTTTTCTTCTATTATGATAAGATGGACCACTGGTGGTTTAGAACAATCAATGGAGTATTCTCTATTATCCAATTCAACAACATGATTCATGTCTTTACTGTTTAAATCCATTCTCATATTTTAGATACTTAAAGTTTTTCTTAGCTCTTTTTAATTTGTTACTTTTATCATTGACCACTATTTATTTTGGAATTTTACGAACTACAAAGTGATTAGTATATGGAGTTTTGGGTGTCAAAAGAAGAGTGCTTAAATACTTAAAAATGATAAATAACTAAAAATATTGATGAACATAAAAACTTGGAAATATTAAATAAATAATAAATGAGATGGGATTAAATTATTATTACATGGCGTCCTTAGGTAAACGATTAGAACTATAAAAGCCATCCATGGATCTCATCGCATCACTTATTTAATAATACAATACCTATCAAAGGACCATTGAATTAATTACTTCTATTCTATTAAGTGTCTGTACAGTGACGATATAAATATAATTACTTCTAATAGTATTATAGTACATGTACATCTTATGTATTAAGTAATTATAAATATTATTTTATAAACATTAATGTTTATTGTTTAGAAAAACGACAAAAGAGCTCGAGTTGAGTTAATGAATTGCTTTAGTTAATAAGTAGTAAAATTATTCTAGTTAGTCGATTTTTAGAATTATTACTTATTAGTATATATAAAAGGAGAACGAACTCTTTCCAATATATGATACATTGCACGATAAAATTTATAATTATTTGTGTGTTCTGTATAAGAAATCAAATCAACATTATGTAAATTATAGTATAGTATTAGTTTATATAATTACATTTTTTTAATTATGTATTAAGTAAAACATAAATAAATATATATAAGAAAGAAAAATACGTGCATATGCCTAGGAATTTTATTACAAATAGTATATAGTATATGTACGAGTGTGTAGGTGGCTAAGTGCTTAATTTATGGGAGTTTTGTTCTTCAATAAATATGAAGCCAACCCAACATGCCCATTTACTCACAAACGCCCAAATCCTCATGCCGTTTCCTCACAAACGCCCAAATCGTCATGCCGTTTTATCACAAACGCCCAAATACTTATTCAAATGATCCAGACCTTTAACGTCCTTCTATTTTATACTATAGCCTCCAAAGTCTCATTCAATGATCCAAACTTTAACATAGTCAGTAATATTTCCATATTGGTATGGTGAAACCAATTTTAGAGAGAGGAAAGCATAAAGTTTAATTTTCTGAAATATCTTTAAATATTGTTTCTACTGATTCTTTGTCTAAAATTTTTAGGTTAAAACTTAGTACTGTACAAAATAAATATATTACTATTGTTAAGGTTATTGTTACACTCTCTTTGTTTCAGAATATAGGTAGTTTTAGAAAAAAATACGCATTTTAAAAAATTATTTTTAAAATCATTTAAATTATATTTAATTTTAAATATCTCTTTTCTCATCAATATAAAAACATTATTATGCATAAAAGTTATCAAAATTTTCAGTTTAAAAATAATTTTTTACCTAAAAAATCAAAAAACAATTAATAAATTTATATAAAACTTGTAAAACCCTTTATATTTTGAAACAAAAAAAATCTCTAAAATCTTTTATATATTGAAACGGAAGGAGTACTAGAATTCTCATAATAAGCATTAGATTTACATTAATAACTTTTTTGGCGTAGGGATCATCGAATCGTAGTCATCCCTATGTGAAAGTGACACTAATAAAATATTATCTATGTGAAACATGTATAATCATATGGTAGGTTATAACTACACTAATAAAATATGATTGGTGAAACATTAATAACCCCAACACAAAAAACAAGTTTATTTTACACGTGGCAAATTCATGAGTTCCAAAGTGACACATGTAATCATATGGTAGGTTATAAGTACCTTTCTTTCCTCAAGCCCCTTTTCGTAAATATTCTAATTAACCTGAGGATAATTTTGTCATTTTCTTTTGTTCTTCCCTTGTTAAAATGATACTATTGAAAAGGAGAATGGCTTGCAGTGTTGGCAATGTCTCTTCCCAAAAAGCTTTTCTAACCTCCAAAAGTTTTCCCTCTCTATTTTTCGACGGTTAAGCTGCCTCAATCTCTCACCCACCGGAAATTAAAAAATCATTATTTGTCTCTTATTGTCTAAACCCATTTGATCATTAGTTTTTCAAGAACAGAGCAAATGCCGCTTGTTCGACTTCAAGTGAGGAATGTTTACGGTTTAGGACAACCGGAGCTTTACAGTAATGTTAATCGTGAAGATCCTAAAGAGATCCTTGACGGTGTCTCTGTTTCTGGACTCGTTGGGATCTTGCGTCAACTCGGTGATCTTACCGAGTAAGTACTTTAAGTCAACTCTGTTTCCTCTATAATTGAGTTATTTACTTAAGTGTTTTTTTTATTACATATGATTCGAGTTAAGTGAAAAGTCTTCAGTTTTGGCTCTGTTTGGTCTTTTTTTCAGTTGTTTAGTTTTTGGTAAACAGATCCTCAACTCTGTTTTGCTCTATTTTATCTTCCTTTATAATTGAGTTAAGTGAAAATACTCAATTTTGCTAGTGTTATCTTCTTCATTTGCTTAGTTTATCATTCTTACTTATCCTAAATTTACATTTTAGCTCCAAAATGAAGCCTTTAATTTCACATGCTTCAGGTTTGCAGCAGAAATATTCCATGGGATACAAGAGGAGCTTATGATTACAGCTTCAAGAAGTAATAAACTGAAGATGAGACTGAAACAAATAGAAGATACAGTTCCTTTAATCCAGAAGACAGTTCTTGCACAAACGAATCACATTAATTTTGCATACACTGGAGGTTTGTTTTTGTCTTGTTTCTCTTGTCAATCTTCTTTATTGTCTAGATCCACATGTCCTCATTTAAACAAATTTATATCCTCTGAGTTTATAATAGGCCCATCTCACATGCCTTTCACTAACTTCTTAGTGTAAAATACTCCTTTTTTTAGTTTATAATTTTGTTATGATGATGATAGTTTTAAACAATCACATGGTGAAAGCTACTAACTCTCTTCCTTTTAGATCTATAATTAAAAAATGTGAGATTTTAGTAATGACTAATGAATATTGAGTTACTCATCTTTAGTGTTTAAAAGAAGTAGACTACTATTTGGTATAGTGAACCAATTGAGTTTTCATATGATGTTTCAGGTTTGGAGTGGCATCCTCGTATACCAAATGTGCAAAATCACTTTATCTACGATGACTTACCACAGTTTGTTTTGGCTCCATATGAAGATTGCCGAGAGCCTCCACGTTTGCACTTGCTTGACAAGTATATATAGTTTCAGTTTATGTTATGTTTTAGACTGATTGAGAAAATGAGATGTTGATTCTTTATGTCTTCAGATTTGATATAGATGGTCCAGGTTCTTGTTTAAAGCGATACACCGATCCTACTCATTTCAAAAGAGCATCAAAAGCTTCTAAAGTTCCACAAATTAAGGTTTGTTTTTTGTAGTGTTCTCTTCTTGTTAGTGATTATTATTATTATTCTGCTTTGTAAAGTTGTATACATGAAGCAGAAGAAAAAATCATTACAACGGAAGAGAGATATATCAAGTCTTGTCTCTATGGCTAACCATATTGACAGGTAAAAATATATTTAGACTTGAACATTGTTGAGATGTGTTTTAAGTATGACTTAGTAACATGAATATATAATATGGTTTTTAGGAAGACATTTACTTCTTTAAGCTTAAGTAGTGGACAAATCTCTTGCTCTAAAACCGCTTCAACGATTGAAAATGAATCGAAATCCGACTTGCAAGATCATCATTCTTGTTCTGTTGAGTCTAGAAGTGGTGGAGAGAAGACCGAAGGAGTATTTACTTCTTCAAAGTTTACACCGGGTTCTCGGACCATTGCTTCTGTTCTTTCTGAAACTAAAAGTGAAGATACTAATGATAGTCCATCTCAAGATCTAACAGCTCATGGTTTGGTTTGCGTTAGTTGGCAGGAGAAAGCTGAGATTGTTGAATCCAATGTTATGAAAAGTGCAACAGATGAAGCTCCTGAAGGAATGGAGACTAACTTTGTAGTGGCTGCTGAACCTGTTGTATCAAGACTTAAAGAAGATACAAAGGTTGAAGTGGTCCAAGATATCAAACCAAGAGAGTTGGAAATGTACAGTGAAGATGAAACTGAAAGTGAAGGAGATGATTTTGTTGATGCGCTTTACACCATTGATTCAGAATCTGATAATGATCAAGTGTTCAAAACCACAGATGAAGAGATAACAGAAGAAAGGTTGGAATCAGAGAAGATCGAGGAGACGATATGTGCAGCTCCATCAGAGGTACTTTTATCATCACCAGTAAATAAACCAGATGAACTGATTCATCAAGATCCATGGAGAGTTTCAGATGATATAAGCAATGGCACTCATAGTTATTCAAATGGCTTCTCAAATCCTTTGTATGAGATTAATGGCATTCAAGAACATCAAGAATCAGAAGAATCTTGTGACACTGAATCCATTAAAACATGGACTAATGGAAAACTCCTTGGGTTGAAGCCATCTAAACCGAAGATTCTAGTAGAAACTATTCCAGAGATTGATGATAAAACCTTACAAGATCCCTTGAAAGAAGATTATGAGGCTCCTTTTGATTGGTTTACTTCATCTCCTCCACTGGATCACATGAAGATATCTTTCAAATCCTCAGAAACCTTACTGAGTTCTGAAGTAGAGCTGAAACTTCCAGATGAATATACATTTTCTTCGTTTCAGTTGGTGCCACAGACTACAACTACTTCATCACTTCCAGATTCTGATTCAGACAAAGACTCATTCTATAGATCATCTTCTTACATTTCAGATAACAGTGACAATCACTCTGTGTCAATGTCTGAACAGCAATGTGAAGAAGAATCAGATGAAACACATGAAAGCAAAAGCCAACAAGACATTTATGATTCTTTTCACAGAATCAATCCTGAAGCTTCTACTCTCTCAGCTCCATCATCCTCAAAGATTGAAACACCAAATAGTTATTTACATGGTAATCTCTCTTACCTCCAAAACCCAGCTGAGCCTTTACCACCACCACTCCCACCTTTACAGTGGATGGTTTCAAAGATACCATCAGAAATATCCGAAGATAACAACAAAAAGTTTCTAAAAGACACTCTCATACACGCACTTGAGCAACACAATTCTTTATCTACAGTTAAGAAAGCAGAACCAAACATTGTCATTGCTTCTGTTCCTAAACCAGAAAACAAGGTATAGAGACTTATTCTTTATACTACTCTCTTTTTTCTTCTTTTCAAGCTAAGAAGTTGTATGTGGTGAATTGATAGGTACATCATTATAAGCAAAGTCATGGTAACGTAAAAGACAAGGAAGCTGGAGACTTCTTGCATCAAATCCGAACAAAAGTGAGTATTCTCATTCTTGTTTGTGTCCAAAAATGGCAAATATAGACGTACCAACAACATGGTTTTATATATGATAACAGCAATTTAACTTGAGACGTGTGATCACAACAAAGACACCATCATCAGAAACTACATTGAACACCAAGTTTAGCGTGATTCTAGAGAAAGCAAACTCCATCCGACAGGTTTCATTATAGTGCATAGTTATTTGTTTTGTCCTTAAAACATTAACATTTTGGCACTTGTGGTTGGTCTCATCAGGCTGTAGCAAGCAACGATGGAGATGGCGAAAGTGATACATGGAGCGATAGTGATACGTGAGTCTACGAGTGTGATTCACGTAACACCACATTTATTCCATTTCTTATATGTTTCATGTGTAGTAGATATATATATAGGTGGATTTTGTTGTATGCTTTATATGTGTATCTTCAACAACAAACAAGTAAATTTTGAAAAATAAAATAACTCTGGGATATGTTATGTATGTGTCTCTCGAGATTCTTAATTCGCTTTAAAATATAGTATCAAATGTTGTTATAACCCGACAAGTTCGGATATAGATGGAGTTATTTTATAACATCAATGTAATATGAGTCAGATCTTTATATTACAAACTAACACCTAAACAGTAAACAATGCACCAGAGGATTGATGAGGTATGATGAATTTTTCTTTATTAAAGATAAATTTTATTAAACTTTTATTTCTAAACTAAAGAGAAGCAAATACTTTATAAAAGTTAGATATGATCATGCCACCACTAAAAGTCTAATATTACTTATACATGTGCATGTGTGTATAGTTACCATTAGATAGTGTTATACAACTATGCCATGACTATATATACTCTCGTTTGTATATAATACACTAACCAAAAGGTAATAATAATAATTAAGTTTTAGATAAATATGTTTATCAAGATGGTCGAGAGTCCTCTAAAAGATCATACCTGCAAAACTATGATATGAACTTTTACACCATGAAACTCTAGAAATATCATTGGCGTTGTTCGTCTTTTGTAAAATATTGTACACAAATCATCTAAATTTGTGTGTACACTAATAGATTTCTCGTAGTAAATGTCATTTTTAAGTATGTATATTAATATTTTTGTTAATTTAGGCATGATTTTTTAATATTATTAAAAAGTTGCACTTTTGTGACAAGAAAGTGCCAATGAAAAATCATACAATTTAAAGGTAATATAAATATAAAATCAAAATCAAAAAGAGAAAAGAACATCGATCAATGCTCCTTTTTTTCTCTTTTTCTTTTCTTCTTTTTTCCTCCTTTAATTTCTAACATTTTCAGTTTCATTTCATTACTTTGTTGTATCAACCCAATATCTCGTTAATATCTTAACTAAAAGGTTTTTCAGAAATGTGCTTTACTTAGCTTTAGCTTTAGCTTTCTTTCTCAAAGTAATTCCATTCAGATTATACTCATTCAATCAAATATCAAAGCATAATCCAATTTTAGTTTTAGATTATACATATACATATAACTGAATTTTTATTCAAATTCAAAGAAGAATGAAATAAAATGATAGAAAAGGTATATATATAAATATGACCTAGGTTTCTGTAAAAAGTTTTTGATCTCGAGTTGTCGAGGTAATGACTTTGGTCTCTGTAAGACATATGGTGGTTATAATGAATCAAAGATTTAAACATAGAAACTCTAAGAGGGTCATGAGAAAAATGCTCTAAAATACTTATTAAATATAAAAATTCAATCAAATTTTGTTTATATAAAAAATAAACTATTTGTTTTGAGGAGGGACCCAGAAGAAGTCTGACAAATAAAGACGAAACATGAGTAAAGATGTCAGTCTGAGTCTCAAAAGCTTATAATCCTTTTTTACTTTTCTCTTTTTCCTACGCAACACTGACTTATTACCAAACTTTTTCTTTCTTTACGGCTTTGTCTTAGATCATATATTATTTCTACTATACTGTTCTTCCATTTATCAATGAATCCAATCCTGTGATAAAGAAAAAATAAATTAAATCCTAATGATATTACAGATTACTAAAATATGTAATTAGGGTTTAAATATATATACACATTTACATACAAATTATTAACCAAAAATTGAAAATATACTTACATAGTTATACACATATACAAGTTTTGAAGATAAAATATATCTGGTGCAAGAAGCCAAGAATCCAAAGTAAGTAAATAGAGAGTTGCATTTCTTCAAACCTAATGATAATATAATAGATTATTTAATGTTTTAGAAAAGTGGAACTCGTAACTCGTGCACTGTAAAATCATAATCAAATTCAAAACCTTAAATTATTACACCCTAAAAGTCTTCCCAAGTTTTCCTTTTCACCAGAACGTTTACGTTATGTATTGCCTTGTTCGTTTATGTTATAATAGTATTGACATTTATTTTATATTTATTTACCGAAAATACATCTCGTTGACAAAAAAAAATCTTGATATATATTTTCGATAACACAAATATTATAATTCGTTAATACCTTTGAATATACAAGTAACACACTCAAATTCGGATATGTATAGATGGATAACGTTCAAGCACACCGGTTATAAAATTGTTACGTAATAAATGTATTCATTTATTTACAAATTCGTTAAATAGAGTATAACTTTTTTTAAATGTTTTATAGCATATATTATTTAATACTCTATGCTTTAAATTTTAAAACAATAAAAATAATTAATCCCCACTAGTTCAGTCGCTTTTATCTCCTTTTTCTTCTCCATTCATGCTAAAAAGTTATATCATCTTTCTATAAAAGACGTCTTCTTGATTTCTTACTTGCAACAGACTTTTTTTATAAGCTATCTTTTACTCTCTCCATATTTTCATGGCGACTCAAGATTCTCAGGGGATTAAACTCTTTGGCAAAACCATTGCATTCAACACTCAGACAATGAAAAAAGAAGAAGAGAAACAAAAGCCGGAGCAAGGGGCCACAACAGCCGTTAGATCAACATCATCGGATCTGACTGCGGAGAAGCGTCCAGACAAGATCATAGCATGTCCGAGATGTAAGAGCATGGAGACTAAGTTTTGTTACTTCAATAATTACAACGTTAATCAACCAAGACATTTCTGCAAAGGTTGTCAACGTTATTGGACAGCAGGTGGAGCTCTTCGGAATGTTCCTGTCGGCGCTGGTCGTCGGAAATCTAAACCTCCGGGACGTGTCGGTGGATTCGCTGAGTTGCTTGGAACAACGAATGGAGCCGTGGATCAAGTTGAACTAGATGCGTTGCTGGTGGAAGAATGGAGAGCTGCGGCATCTCATGGTGGTTTCCGGCATGAGTTTCCGGTGAAGAGACTTCGTTGTTACACAGATGGTCAATCATGTTAATTATTTTTAAATTTTAATTAATCTTTTTTTTTTTATTTATTTTGTTACGAGTTTGGATTTGGGTTTTGGGTGGTTTATGTATTTAACCCGTATAAAGAATGTGGTTAAATTTTACTTTTAATTACTGGCTACGTACAGCCTAGCAACAAAATTAACTAGTTATAATTAATTAAGGGCTTAATTATAAGATTTTTAATACTATTTGTTTCTCTACTAAACAGCTGTCGTTTTTTTAATTATTTTTGGTTGATTTTTTTGGTGTAAACTGAATGCAGCTCGTGTTTTTTTGTACTTTCTTCTCAAATAAAAACTTAAAAAAATCAACGCTATGGTGTCGTTGACCATTAATTAGCCTTATTTCTTTAATTAATCAATCTCCTTAACTTATTACCTATATGGCTATATATATTTCTTATAATATTTGCATCGTTTAAGTGTACGTAAACATTCAATTGAACATTTAAGTTAACTACAAACTAAAATATATTACAACTACAAACTGACGATCACACGTAAACACGAGACCTACAAAACTAGAATAAGAGTTTTTACTGTGACTGAAAAAAAATATATTTTAAATAAATTTTGCTTTTAAAGATTTGATTTTTTTTTAAATAAACTTTTGAAAAAAGCAAAAGAGCACTGATTTTTAGAAACATTAGTCTTAAAATAAATAAAAATATCAACATTTTTATGATTTACCAGCTTACACTGAAAATGATAATAAAGGTTAAAAGAATTTTGTTTTTAGTTATTAACTGAAATTAATCTTTAACTAAACGGCAATAAAACTATAGAGACTAAGACCGATACACTTAACGTGTAGAAAAACTAATAACTTGCGACTCTAAAATCAAACTGGTCAACAATAAAACTTTTTTTGTTTGAAAATGACACAAACTTCACAGATTTAAGAGTTTAATTTTGTTATATTGACCAAAAAAGTAAGAAACTGATTTTTTAAGGTAGAATCACGAAGCTAACTAGCTAAGTGTGATTAAATCACATCATAGAATATGACAGAAGAGACAACAAAATCAAGACTTGTGTGCAAGTCATGTCTTAGTGGGTCCTTAAACTGAGTTCTGGGTTGGTCAGAAACAATATAAATGCAGAGCTGAAAACAAATCAATGAAATTTTGTAATAAAAAGTTTTGGGAAAAGAGAACACTATGAGAAAGAAACCATAACATAAGATCATAACTGAAACGAGACAATGGGAACAATCCAGACAATTTCTGTGTCCAAACGATTATCTAAAACTGGAAAAAGGAAGAAGAAAGATAGAAAGAGACTCAATTACTCAGGCCATGATTTTAGCAGACCGAACATAAAGGCTATCAACGACCTTCCCCATGTTTGCAATGGTGTCAAGTGTAGCCGAGTAGATAGCATCTGCCTTTGGATCTTCGAATATGATAAGGCAACCAGCTCCTTGATCCAATGTACCTGCAAATTTCTTATCAAGAATCATCTGAGATAGTTTCTTCTCCACATGGTCGAGTGGTAATTCAATCAACTCAGCAATGTGAGCTATCTCAACTCGTGAGAAAGGTTCGATTAAACGACACAGGTTTTGCTCCAGAAGTGTGTCATAGAGAGAAGAGAGATGTCTGTGGACAATCGGGTCATCTTCTAGCTGCGGTTTGTAGTCCTTGAGAGCGTTCTCAAATAGTTTCAAGGATCTCTTTGAGTGAGCATCAGCGACTGCTTTCATCGCATCTAAGTCAGGGCCAACGTACTGAAGTCCCGCCTTTGAGGATATTATTCCTGCAACATCATCAGCTTGGCTAACCATGATCTTGCACAGTAACATGTATTTCAAACTGAAAACAGCTCTTGGATCTCCGAGAGCGTTGAAGGACTCAAAGGCCTCAAAGAAGTAGCTGTAACCGGTTTTGTAGTCCTTCTCTTCAGCGTGAAGAATCCCACTCTGGAGATCTATGGTGCCTTGTTGAGCCGGTGGGACATATATAGCATTTGCAGCAGTCCTAGCTGCTGTGAGTGCAGCTTTTGCCTTGGGTAAGTTTCTCAATGAGAAGTGAAGTTTGCTCTCCAACAAGTCTATGTCGACCAGAAGGAGCTTATCATCTAATCTCCTAACCTCTTTTACCAAAGTACTCAACAGAGCCAAAGCTTCAACATATTCCTTGTTCTCCATTAAAAGAGCTGCAAGCCTAGCCTCTACTCGCTGCCTGAGGAAAGTACGCTTCTCAGCACGGGTCCATTCCACCATTTCTCTACAGAGAGTGATCTGGAGATCAGTAGTTCCAGGTATCTTTGCCACAGCATCAATGATTCCTCTCACGATCTTGGCGGTTTTGGCCTTGGGGATTAGCGAAAAGAAAGGTCTTAACTTAGTTAATAATTTCCGGAGATCCTCACCTCTCTTCTCTTCAGTCAGACGATCACAGAGGTTAGTAATTGCTTGCTCCTTGATCCGCAAAGCCTCTGTAGATGAAGAAGGATCTTCTATAACCTGGTACAGTATCGTAATAGCCTCCGAGCTGTTGGCTTCTAAAGCCAGAGAAATCGTCTCTGTAGTAGCAGGATAAGAAGCCATTGTGGGCTTTGTCCAAACTCAAATCCCTGCAACATTACAGCCGTAGATGCGTTTATGCAATATTCACTGTTGATATAATAACAAGACAATAGAAAAAATGTAACACCAAAGTATAGAACTACAAAGAACAGCATATTATCACTGTAATCAATCCAGACTTATGTATCTAATGACCAAAACAAGCTTAGAGATCTATCACATACAAAATTAAAATGAAACCAAAACTAAACAGTCTTTGATACTGAATTACGAAGCATGTGAAACTATAAAGTACTAAGATGAATCAAAGGAGAGAGATTCACATTAGTATTTACTAACTATCAGCTCAAATCCTTGGATCCATCTACTGTTTAATTCTGTATCAGCTTCGTTCTAATAAGAGGTAGATGTTAACTTAGAGAATCATCGAGCTAATCCATGAATTGAAACATATTTACTAAGATAAACTAAATCGAGTAAAGCTGAACCCTAGACCATCGACAGAGAGAACCAGATTTGATTTGTGAGAGCGAAACCCAGAAACTTATCAGATCTGATAAGCAAACGCAGAAGAACAATTAGATAAATTTCGCAAGAAAATACATACCGATGAATCGGCAGAATCGTCCGATGTGTGATTTTGGTATTACTTTCGACGACGGTAGAGAATAATAATAAGGCTCGTTGGCTTGAAAGAAAAGATAAAGGGTAGGTTTCTTCGTAGTTTTTGGATTATTATAAGGGTATATTTGTCAATTTCAATTGTGCTACTATAAATTTGTCGTTTCCTGCCAAATTTTTGTTAATTAAGATTTAAGACTATGCGTTTTGGTAAACTTACAAACGCAAACGTGAAAACGCATGAACATGTGAAGTGGAAGTGAGTTTTGTGATTCAGGCCCAGTGGCCCAGACCAAAGGCCCAGTTAAGGTGTGTTCTCTTCTGCCTTCTTTTTTTCTTTCAGTCTTAAGTCCATGATTTTTACTCTTATCTTTTCTACCTCTAACTTAAGCAAACAACAACGAGTTGGTCATTCACATTACGTATTTTCAAATATTGTTACTACGACTGTCTTTGTTTGGAACATTGATGTATACTTTTTCTATATCACGTAAAAAAAACACAGCTTTAGTTAATTAAACACAGACTGAAACATGCATATTAAAACAATTATAAATGTTTTGTATATCAAAAAACAAGAATTATAAAAACAAAAAAAACATGTTGAGAGATGGGTGTATTTATATGTATGTATTAAGCTTAAAAGATGACGTCAGGGACAATTCCAAGCTCCTTGAAAGCTTGAGGACAATCAGTGAGAGGAGTCTTTCTCATGAACCCAAGTGGGTTAATGGTTCGAGTCTCATTGGAGACAATACCATCATTAGCCGTGAGACTGATCCTGGCTGAGTTTCTTAAGAACTCTTGGTTGTTTACATCACTACACTCTGCGTCCGGTGATTGAACAAGGATGATCTCGCACATTTCTTCCTCGTGGTCACCCATAACTTCCATCTGGTATGTTNAAAAAATTATTATTTTATTATTTTATCGAATTTTGCTATTTTTTATATTAGTCTAAATCGAAACCATAATTTTTTATTAATTTATAATATCTATTAGTTTATCGAGTATTAATTTTAAAAAGTTATACTGTATTAATAACATTATTTGTGATTTAGTAGATATAAATTATAGAAAAGATTGGAAAATAAGTTTTTAAGAACTCACCACTATACCCAGGTTTGCTGATTCTTTTGGCCAGAGCTAGCTTCTTTTACTTATAGGCAAATGAAACTTAAAACTTTGTTGGGAATGTTGTAAAGGTTATGAATCGTCAATGATCATATTCTTTTTTTAATATTTGGTACTAAGTTATTTGTCTAAACGTTGATGATAATTTTAGTAAAAAGTAAAAACACATTGGTTAATAGATTGGTAAATCCAAAACACAAATTTAAAATTAGGATAATTTTTATGAAGTAAAATTTTAATATCTTTTATATAAAACTATGTAATTAATATATTTAATCATTGTTGAATAACCAACGTAAATTGTTGAAAGATAAAATTTGGTTGAAGGTTTTTCAACAAGTTTGACACAATAATAATGTTCACTATAATTTCTCCAATTTTTTGTGCAATGGTTTTTATCGTTTTAATACGTGACACTTATTATGAGTTAAGTGTGGAGACATGAATATACCAAAAAAAAAAATTATAGTTAAAAGATGACGCACCCATTCGAGCCCATGCTTCATTGCTTCCCTTATTTCAAGGCATTTGTTTTTTTTTTTAACTATTAGTGATTGCAAATATAATATTTATTTTATTACATCTAAAGGCATTTGTTTTTTAGTTCTTCGTTGCGGATATGACAAACTTTCTAACAGAATTTATTACAAAATATGTAAAGCACACGTCCAAATAAAAAAGTGTAGCTAACTCTTTCTTTCTAGTTAACTTGAATAAAAAATTATGCCACGAGAAAAAATATTAATTCAATTAAACATGGAATTTATTTAAATGTGATCTCTGAATGATAAATATAAAGTTAATTAGAAGATACCTTGGGTAAAGTAGCTTAGCGGGTAAAAAATTATGAAATAAAATTTGACCAAAACCATGCATTCATGGTAAGATATTATAAAAGTTACTGTCTGTAATAATATCTTTTGGTTTCGGTTCAAGAGGTTACAGAATAAGTTTAGATTCTAGAATTCATGATTTTTAGAAAATACAAAATCTCAAAATAAAAAATGTTATAATGATATTGAAAACAATATCAACTGTTTTGTGGAATTTGCTGAGAGTACAAGCTAAAGCCAAGTGGGGAAAGAAAATAACCGTAACTAATTCAGTTAGACACATATAATATTTCAGTATTCTAATTATTTTTTTTCCTGATAAAAATGGAAAAGTTTTTCTTCCAAAGATCACTGCGCAAGAAATGCTAAGTATTAACATCACTACCTCAAATGGATTCAAGTCAAGTTGCATTTGCTTACATATAATTGGACCTCATTGTTCAATCCTATATCTATAAATACTATTCCTTTTATTCTCACTTTTCACAACTCCACAACACTATTAATCATAAAAGATAACAAAAATGGCATCAATCATGGTTTTTGTTATGGTTTTAAGCATTCTTTTTACGAGTTTTAGAATCTCTCAAGCCACATCTCGTACTGTGACCTTCCACAAGCCGTCGATGGTTGACAAACATGAGCAATGGATGACTCGGTTTTCTAGGGTTTACCGTGATGAGTTCGAGAAACAGATGAGACACGATGTGTTCAAGAAGAACTTGAACTTCATTGAGAACTTCAACAAGATAGGAAACAACAGTTACAAGCTTGGCCTCAATGAATTCGCGGATTGGACCAACGAGGAGTTCTTAGCAACACATACCGGACTAAAGAGCCTAAACAAGATTAACCAATCCAAGGTGGTTGACAAAACGGTGTCGTCTATGTCTTGGAACGTAAGTGAGATTGTTGCCGAGAGCAAGGACTGGAGAGCTGAAGGAGCTGTCACTCCTGTCAAATACCAAGGCCAATGCGGTAAGCTTGTAGCTAATGTTCCCAATTAAACGAAATATTTGCATTTATATATGAAAATATTTTGTTTAGATTTTTGAACTCTATATATATATATATATATATTAAAAAACACATTTGGTAATTTGAAAAACAAATGTCAAGTGCACACAAAATATTCTTTCATTTAGTTTATCAAGTTAATTTACATTTTTATAGTTTCTAACATATCAAAAAATGGTTGACAAAAACGCTAAAGTGTTATGTTTGTTTTCCTTATAAGTAAACATAATAATTTAATATATATGTAAAACGTATAGAAATAAATGCAAGACAAAGGCGAAAACAAATGGGCGTAAAATATTAAACTTGATGTCCAAGTTAGTTATAGGGTTATAGTGACAAGGGTTTAGTGATTCACTAGTAATTATTAAATATTCTTATGAACAGGATGTTGCTGGGCGTTTTCGGCTATCGCAGCAGTGGAAGGCGTGACTAAGATTTCCGGCAGCAACCTTATATCTCTGTCCGAGCAACAGCTTCTAGATTGCGACAGAGTAGACCATGGCTGCAACGGTGGGATAATGTCGGATGCTTTCAACTATATAATCCAAAACCAAGGCATCGCCTCAGAGAATGACTACTCTTACCAAGGATCAGACGGAAGATGCCGGTCAGATGCAAAACCCGCTGCACGTATCAGCAGTTTCCAATACGTCCCTAGCAACAACGAGCAAGCCTTGCTTGAAGCTGTATCAAGGCAACCTGTTTCTGTCTCCATGGACGCAAATGGGGACGGGTTCATGCATTACTCAGGAGGAGTATACGATGCGCCAGATTGTGGGACGCAGCCGAATCACGCGGTTACGTTCGTTGGGTATGGAACGAGCCAAGATGGAACGAAGTACTGGCTAGCTAAGAACTCTTGGGGTGAAACTTGGGGAGAAAATGGTTACATTAGGATTAGAAGAGACGTTGCTTGGCCACAAGGCATGTGTGGTGTAGCCCAATATGCTTTTTATCCTATTGCGTAAACAATTTTTGTTATATATTTTATACAGAGACTAAAAATCATATGAGAAGTATACGAAATACGTATGTTATTATATATTATATAGTTCCGTGATTATTAAATTTTGGTTTGAATCAACATCGCAGCTTTTAAGCCACATGCATTGTATTATGTTTTTGTAGTGTTCTGTTTACGTCTTCTTGCATGGCGTTAATATGTAACACATATTTATTTATAAAAATGGGTACTTTAAATATTAGTGATTTTAATATTTATAGTGCTTGGATGGGAATGTTAAATTCAAATAGATTAAGCCAACTTTCATTATAATTATATACTGTGTCAATATGTGATTAGTTGCATTTAGTCTTTCAGTTTTATAATCGTATAATCTATCATGGAAAAATAAAATAAAATAAACTGTCACATAATTTCCTCTCCTTACATGTGAGTACTTCTGT
>KE158436.1:3016-33600 GCA_000411055.1 Leavenworthia alabamica | reverse complement strand
AAAAAAAAAAAAAAGAGTTTAGTACATATTAGGTTTGGTTGGGATATAACTTTACTTGTTAATTTATTTTCAGTTTTTTTTTTAATTTTATCTTATCATTCTAATTATATTTAACTATTAAAATCTGTTTTAATCTCATTTAATGTTAAGTTTACTACTTTTTTGTTTCTAAAAATGATATTTTAAGTTTTTATTTTGTTACATAAAGATTAATTTTATAATTTTTTATTTTATTTTTAACTGATTAAATGAAAATTTAAAAATGTTGTTATTGAAAATAACTACATTTACCAAATAACTATTAGTAAAAAAAATATTGAGAATAAATAATAATATAAATTAATAGTTATTTGTATCATTATTTGTTTAGATTTCTTAAACATCAATGAAAATAGAGAAAAAAATATTTTAATTTATTTATTTTAGTTTCGATTGTTTTTGAACTGATTTTTTTTCGTTGGTCTATACACAAACAAAGATTATTTTCTAATTATAATAAAATCACCAATTTGACCTAACTTCTTAAGCAAGTAAATAAACCTAAATTATTATTTTTTCAGGCTGTTCCAGCGTTTGGTCTCTCAGCCGGAGTAGGATCCTTAAACGCTTTCGTCTTCGAGATAGTAATGACCTTCGGACTCGTCTACACCGTCTACGCCACAGCCGTTGACCCAAAAAACGGTAGCCTCGGAACCATAGCACCAATCGCCATAGGTTTCATTGTTGGAGCTAACATCTTAGCCGGTGGAGCTTTCACTGGAGCTTCTATGAACCCAGCCGTTGCTTTTGGACCAGCTGTTGTGAGCTGGACATGGACCAACCACTGGGTTTACTGGGCTGGTCCTCTCATTGGTGGTGGACTTGCTGGACTTATCTATGAGTTTGTGTTCATTAATGGAAGCCATGAGCAAGTGCCTAATACTGATTACTGAAGTTATCAAATGTAATGTTTTATTTTCATGAACTTTTGTTGCTGTTGAATCTTCTTAGATGAATCTTTGTGTGTTTGGTTTATGTGTATTTGGGTTTGTTGTTGGAGTTGTAATTTCCCCGGTTAATGATTTTAATTGAGAAAACCAATGAATGTGAATTATGCGTTTATTTTGTTGTATTTTTCCTTCTTTAGAAAATTAATTTAGGGGATGTATTAAAAATTTTAAATGATTATTTGAAAAAAAATTTAGGTCAATTTTCTTAAATACTACTAATTTAAATTTAATTCCCACAAATACCATTAAATTGATTTAAGAAAAAAATTATCATTTAATAACTCAATTAAATTAAAAATTCTATTATATTTTTGAGAAATTACATAAAATTCAAACATTAAACACTAACATCAACCACTAAATACTCAATCCAAACAATAAAAAACTAAACTCAAGCACTAAATAATAAACTCTAACATTATAATTTTAATAAAAAATAGTATTTATGTCTAATTAAAAATAATAATGTAATTTTGTCCAATAAAGTATCAAGAATTATTCAAAAATTTATTTCTATTTGAATTTTAATGAATTAATAATTTTGTAATAATAAAATTTTTATTTTTGTAATTTTAAATAAAAAATCCTAGATGGAATTTTAACACTATTTTCAATAAGAATATATCTGACTATACTAAATTACTAAAATTTAATAACAATTTGAAAATTTATATATTTAATAATACATGTTATTTAAAATCAAATAATAATATCCTTATTAAGTTTATTCTTTATAATTTTTCTAACATTTCGTCGGGACAATGTAGGGGTATTTTCGTCATTTTGATTTAGTTTTGTTTGTTTTGAAAACGTGAATAGAAAAAGTTGGATGAGAATAGATTCGTAGAATATTGTGGGGTTAATTTGGATAATAAAGTAAGTGAAAGGAGTGGACAAACATGAACAATCTACATCTACACATACCCCACATGCCATTACATATGATTTAATACTTGTTTTAAAAATAAAAATAAATTAAGAAACTTTCAAACACAAGTTACCCTATACGACGACTAAAATATCTCTTGTCAAAAATCATGGATCTTAAAATTCAATCGATTTATACTCTTTTAATAATTATAGTTTTAAAACGTAACAAAATTGTGAATATAGACAAGAAGCTAACTCTAGGCTTACCAAACCCATGAATATAAAACTAAAGACACATACACTATTATACTAACATACATTCACATATGCATTTAATAGTGTGATTTTTTCATTACCACAAATGTCTCTACCATTTCTTCATTTTGATGAATGATCATATTTTAAGGGACATAGATTTTTTGTCTTTTTATTTCTTAAAATTATGAAGTTGACATGGTTTGGTCGGTTTGGAGCGAGTAAGAGTTCAAAACTCTAACTCATGAAGATCACAAATTTAAGTTTGGTCGGTCCCTTTACGTCCCCTCGTCATTCTCCGACCAACGACGTCCACGTCGCTCTGTCTATTAACATAATCATTTTCAGGATTTTTTACATTTATTTTCTTAGCCATTTAGGCCCTACAATATAACGTCACAATTTAGAAAAAGGGCCACTTATAAATATATATTATATATAATAGTAAACTACAGTTTTTTATTTACTAATTTTTCTTGTTTTTAAGATTTGAAAATATGACCATATCTTCATAAATTGTGCTATAGTATTTGACGTTTTTGATATTTAGGATAAGTATAAGAAATACACATATAATCTACAAATGGAACATCATCAACTCTTTTAGTATATATATCAATTTATTTCTAATAAAACTAAACGTTTTAACGTTAGTCTACTACATCTCATGTGACTAATAAGTATTTTTTTTATTTTAAAATGATTATTTTTGTTTATTCTAAAAAAGATTAATAAAACATAAGAGCAAACAAATTATTAAAATGAAATTAAAGCCTTGCCGAAAAAAAAAAGAATACGTTTGTTACCTATAATAAACAAAAATTAACGGGTCAATTCCTGAGGTTAGATCTTGAGAGAATCAAAGGTTGGGTTTTCACGAGCAAAAGTAGAAGCAGAGAGAATATATTGGATTTGACTCTGAACCAATGAACACTAAAATTCATCAAGAACCATTCTTTTTTTTTTCATGTTCCAGTAGAAGCCAAGTGTACAAGTCAGCAATTTATAGAATCAGTCATTATTTTTCACGGCTAAACCAAGTATCAAGATGATGATCATCCTGCAACATTGTTTACCAGAATCATTATCCCCAAACATAATTACCAAATGTTTGATCCTGGATACGATATTCCATAGAGATCAATCACGTACCTGAGGCTTTTGCCACATTTGGTACCCAAGTATTCATAACGATAAGCATAAAGTAGCACATTGTACCAACCAACCACAAGGTTTCCATACGGACCAACATATCAAAACGAGAGCAGTTTAGTAACATAGTCGACTTTTATGTTTAGTTGCAAAACAGAGACACACGTCTTCTTTCTCGACCTATATCCAAATACATTGAACAAAATAGGGACCATGACAAGAGAGCCGGAGCCAACGAACCAGAAACCTTCCACTTCTTCAACTGCAAAAGAAGATGTGAAGCACTCTTTCAACTCAAGTCTTTTAGTATTATGCGGTATCTAACCTTGCACAGATATGACAGAAAGAAAAAGTTGAAAAACATTACATATACTTACCATTTCTTGGAGTAGATTTTAGTGAAAGCCACCAGCTCTGGGGCGGTCATATGGAGCACGACTGTGCCTTTCACCTCCTGGACCTCCACGGCTTCCACCATCCCTGTTACGTCCTCCATAGCGTTCTCCACCGCGATCAGGTCCATAGCGACCACCACCACCATCCCTACTACCATACCTGTCATCCTTTGAACTGTACCTATCCTCCTTTGCACCGTACCTGTCATCCTTTGAACCATACCTATCATCAGTGGAGCTGTATCTTCCACCACCACCTCTACCAGTTTCAGAAGGACACTCCCTTGCAAAATGTCCAGGCTTGCCACATTTAAAGCAATCTCCACCACCTGAACCTCGCCCACCCGAAGGACGGCTACGATCACGGTCATACCCACGATCTCGACTGCGGTCTCCATCATGATCTCTGCCTGATCCACCCTGCTGTGGCTGAGCTTTATCAACAGTTATAGTTCTCCCATCTAAATCCATTCCATTCATTGCAGCTATAGCTTCATCCATAGCTTTTTTCTCATCAAAAGTGATGAATCCAAAACCACGGGAGCGGCCAGAAAACTTGTCGAGAACCACCTGTACAAAAACAATGTCATCTCTCATAAAGATTCATGGAAGTGCAATTATACTATGCATTATAAAGTTCAATCAAATAAGGATGATGACATATACAGATTGACATAGGTGCAATCAAATTAACAAACTACTAAAAAAACATCAAAGCTTCAACATCTCAACAAAACAGAGTTAGATAGCCACTAGAAGAGATAAAAAGTATTTGACCTTGGCTTCAAGGAGGTGACCATACTTCTCAAAGGCATCTCTGAGGCTACGATCAGATGTTGCCCAAGCAAGTCCACCAATGAAGCAGCGGTACTCCGTATCTTCTGACATCTTCTGCAACACAAATGTTTTTATCGACTAAAAAAAAAAACTTTGGACTACAGGATAATAAATCTGATAGAAGACAATGATTCACATCAAAAGGGTAAAGCAAATCTGTTTTTTAACATCATCAAGCTAACAAATAAAACTAGGTTATGAGATGCATCAACGAAGCTAATTTCTATTGATACCTACTAGTAAACAACCTATAAACAAATCCTAATTGCGCAAAGCTATGTAAACACTAGAAATTTCGAATCGGAATCGTTAGAATAAATAGCGAATTCAGTTAACGAAAAGCGAATCAATAGCTCAGTACAACCATACGAGAAATCATACCACAGGAAGAAGAGAATATGAAATCAGATCGTGATTTGCGACGGAACCCTAAATTTCTCAGAAGCAGCAGACTAAACACACCAACTACGCCGCAATTAAACAAGTCCTATCGTATTCCACAGCTCGTGGGGGTATTTTCGTCATTTCACTATATTTAAAACTAATGGGCCTGAAATAAGATGGGTTGAACAAAAGTTTGCCAAATATTTACAAACGCATCCTTTTATTTATTTTAAATTACATAATCACCCCTAACTTTCTAATTATATTTCATCTCTTCCATCGCCTCATTTTTCGTTAACCTAATAGATTCAGGCTCATTTGATCTCTCCGGCGACGGGTAACTCCACCATCATTACTCTCTCTTTTTATATTTTCTCAGTCAATAATTTTGTCTACAGAAACCAACGAGTGAAGAAACAACATTTTCCCGAGAAAAAAATGAACACGATTACAATGCGAGTTACAGAAGCAATGACTCAGACGAGTCATAACATTCAGTTGAAGCAAGAACGAGGAATTAGAGTGAAAGTGTTTTCAGGAGATCTAGACAATGCACTACAGATTTTACAGAAGAAGATGGTATCAAGTGGAATGGAGAGACTTATCAAAGGAACTCAAACTCATCATATTAAGAATTCAGAGAAGAAGGTTCTTGCTAAGAAGAATCTTGAACGTAGAATCAAATCAATTGATTTTGCTAAAAAACTCCAATCGATTCTCATCAAGAAAGTCAGGTAAATTAATGTTTTCGGGTTTCAATTGTTTGGATCCATAAGCTTATGAAATTAATTTGTTTTTTTGTTTGTAGAGGTTTATGAGAGATGAGTTGAAGCAACAGTGTTGTTATAAACACATTCATCATCTTCTTCTTTATATTAAGTTAATGTTGATCACACAGTTGTGGTTAAGTTTTGTTTTTTGGGTTCTCTTTGAACATTTGATGAATTGAATCAATTAAGAAAATGTCGATGTTTGAGAATGTTTAGTTTTATTCACTGGGTCGGATTCAGATTGGAAGCTTCATATAGTTTTGTTTTATCCATTACCCAGAACTATTGCAGAGAAGATGAAGAACTATGTCTCATTCTCTAACCAATCCAACCAATGTCACTCTGAGTCTATGTAATGAATCTTAACCATTAAGTTACACTTCTGATAACACCTTGACACTCAAAGACAAGTCTTTATGTTTAGAAAACACAGGACTTAAGCTCAGTGAGACTTTGTTCAAGTCAATGAGACTTATCAAAATGGCAGACCATCTCAGCCTCTAAAATGATCTTAGCTGCAAAGTCAACCAATAAGTCACTTTCAATTGACGACATGGCTAAGTAAATGCAAGTGTCTGAACTCTGAAGGGCAAGACAGCTCATGTGATCAGATAAGTCAATGGTTTAAGATTATTAAACTTAGTAAATATTAATAGTTGAATATAAACAGTTAATGACACTAAGTACCTCACCTTAATTAATATATAAGATCATATTTATTACATAACTTAGTTCTCTCTAGTTCTTGTCTTCTTGAGATGCAACAAAAATGAAGAGATTCATCTTCATATCTCTAATTCTTCATCTCTCCATCATCATCAACTTCACTTTTGCTTTCCCTCTCTCCACAAACTCACGATGGATCGTTGACGACGGCAACCAAGGTCAACGAGTGAAACTCACATGCATCAACTGGCCAGCTCATCTTGAAACCATGGTGGCTGAAGGGTTGAACAAGCAGCCTATAGATTTGATCGTTGAGAAAGTTGTTTTAATGGGTTTCAATTGTGTTAGATTGACTTGGCCTGGTTACTTAGTTACCAATGAATCTTTATCTAATAGTATTACTGTGAGACAATCACTTAGCATGTTTGGTCTTTTTGAAGCTGTTTCTGGTTTTCAAGTTCATAATCCTTCTATTCTTGATCTTCCTCTTATCAAAGCTTTCCAGGTAATAAAATTGATCAAAGCGTTGACTTTTTTAAAATAATTTTACAGGAAATATTTGGACTTTTGTTTGCTTCTTCTTGACCCAAGAATAATCGTGAAAAATAAGAAAATTTTTTCTTGACTTTAAAAAAAGTTTTGAAACTTTTAAAAATTTAAAATAAATTATTATTAAACTTTAAAAGAAATTATTGACAAAATTCTTAAACTCTTTTCTTTTTAAACTCTTTTTTTTTTTCTACGATCCTTGATTTTTTTTCAGGAAAATCCTAAAAGATTTATTAAAATTATTAAACAGTTAAATTATTAACAAATTTAATATTATAAAATAGTGAATTCTAGTAAATTAATTAAAATTATTTATTATTGGTCTTTTTAGTTTGTAAGTTTGAATTTAAGATGTATTTTTTTTTTAATCATTTTCCTATAATATTTACCAACAAAAATAAAATAAAAAAACATTATCCTAGAGTATTTTGAAAATTTTCTTTGTTGGGTTGTTGATTTAGCTTTGAGTTTTTAAATGTCTTTTTTTGAACATTTTCCTTTATATGTTTGCTCCAAAATATATATATATATATATATATACATATACATTTCCTAGAATAATCAAGAGAATTTTTCTTGTTGGGTTCTTGGTTTAGCTTTGGTAAGTTTTTCCAATATTAGTTTACTAGACTAGACCTAATAACAATCAACTAGAGTTTCAAGATTATGAAAGATGAGATTTTTATTGTTCTTGTTAAACAGGAAGTAGTCACTTGTCTTGAGAAGCATAGAGTAATGGTGATACTAGACAACCACATAAGTAAACCTGGTTGGTGTTGCAATGACAATGATGGAAATGGTTTTTTCGGCGATAAACACTTTGATCCTGACCTTTGGATCAAAGGGCTAAAGATAATGTCATCAATGTTTTCAGTTTCATCAAATGTAATTGGTATGAGTCTAAGAAATGAACTTAGAGGTCCCAAACAGAACATTAAAGATTGGTATAAGTATATGACCAAAGGCACCGAGGCGGTTCATGCAATGAATCCAAACATTCTTGTCATTGTATCGGGTTTAAATTACGATACTGACTTATCGTTTTTACAAGACAAACTATTAGAAGTTACCTTCAAGAAGAAACTCGTATTTGAAAGACATTGGTATGGATTTTGGAGTTCTTGGGAAGGAGATACCTTAAACAAGATTTGCGGTAGAGAAACCGAAAACATGATGAAAATGTCGGGTTTTCTACTCGAGAAAGGGATACCATTGTTCGTAAGCGAATTCGGAGTTGATCAAAGAGGAAATAATGGGAATGATAATATGTTTTTAAGTTGTTTTATGGCTTTAGCAGCTGATCTTGATCTAGATTGGGCATTATGGGTACTTGCAGGAAGTTATTATATAAGAGATCAAAATATTGATTCAGATGAAAGTTATGGAGTTTTGGATTTGAGTTGGTCTAGTATTAGAAATTTAACCACTTTGCAGAAAATTACTACAATTCAAACTCCTTTTCAAGGTACATATTTTTTTTACTATATTTTTTAGGGCTACTTTAAAATTTGAAAACTTTAAATATTGTATTTTTTCAACCTGTATTTAATTTATCGGTTAATTTTTTATTAAAATCACTAAATTTTAGTTGATCGGATAATATAAACCGGTAATTAAGTCGTTTAACGGCTGATTAAAACATTTTAAGCGTTGTTGTGATTGGCCGTTTACTATTTAACGGAACCAATCACGACAATATATAAAAAAATTGTAATCAGTCGTTACACGATTTAACGACGAACATATCAACTAAGACTTAGTTATTTAAATATAAATGAACCAATAAATTAGTTATTTAAAATGAGATAAAAAAAATACGACATTTAAAGTTGTTAAATTTAAAAGTATTAATTTTTTTTTACTGTATTCCCATTTTTTTTACCTCTTGGTTAATTACAAAAAATTTGTATTATTTTAGGACAAGGTTTAATGGAAACTCAAGACTCAAAGAAAATAATGTTTCATCCTTTGAGTGGACTTTGTATTGTAAGAGATTCAATGGTTCAACTAAAGCTGGGTTCATGCAATGAATCAGAAAGCTGGAAACTCTCATCTCATCATGTTTTATCATCAGAAAGGTTCTGTTTAAAAGCTGATGAGGATTATAAGTCTGTGTTATTATCTGAATCTGACTGTTCAAAATGGAAACTTTTGTCTGAATCAAAGATGCAACTCTTGGCTATAACAAAGAATGATAAAGACTCTATGTGTTTGGATGTTGATTTAGAAAGTAATAATATTGTGATGAGAAGATGTAAATGTTTAGGAGGAAATACAAGTTGTGATCCAACAAGTCAATGGTTTAAGCTAGTTACTAGCAATAGAAGCCTGTTGAGTAACTTGTATAAGTCTAATAAGGTATTCAAGGATAGTTCAAGTATATGATGTGAAGAAGAAGAAGCTGGTGTAGCAAATAAGAACTAGTTTATCTCATTTTGAAGATAGAGTTCTTCACTTTCTCAATTCTTGTTTTGTAAGAATTTGTAAATTTTTGTATACAAGATCATACTAATCAATAAGTTTATGTTTACGGGTATATCCGAACATGTGTCTTTTTTGCCCATGGGCCATGGCTAGTTTATGTGTTTTTATTTTTATTTCTCATCTTAAATAAATTTATTTAGATGAAAATGAAAATTGATGTTTATTTATTTTTAAAAATATATTTTTAGACAAATTATATTTTGGGCAGAAATAGTATTTTCAAAAATTTTATTTCACCATTTTGGCTAGAAATTATATGTTTAGATTTTTGGTTGAAAATTATATTTGGTGGAAAATATTATTTTCACTTTTATGAGAAATTGTATTTATATGTTTTTAGTAGAAATTTTTGTTTCTACATTTTTCACTAAAAATATTATTTCAATACTTTTAACAAAAAATTATATTTCAATTTTTTCCATGGACTATCATATTTTTGCCGAAAATACTTATTTTTCATTTTTTATAAATAAAAATTGAAATAAATATATTTCACTTTTTGCTATTATATTTCTATGTTGGCAAAAATTGTGTTCTTATGTTTTGATAGAAATTATGTTGTATTAAAAATAAAATAAATATTTTATTTTTAAAATAAATATATAATTTTTTTTTTTTTCAAATGATCCAATTTAGATCAAAATGTACTACTTCGTTGGTTAGCTTGTTTACAAGCAACGAATGAGAAATATACTTAGCAACGCAACTGATACATCTTCAAGACAAATATGATCATTACAGAGTTTTCGTTAGATATTGATTAAGAAATATACCAGAAGACAGGTAACTCTGTGAAAATAGTAAAATAAATAAATCACAGAGCTGTTAAATTCTGGCCAGTTTATTATTTGCTCCGGAAACTTGAACATCTCTCATTTTCTTAAATCTAAGAGAGTTCACCATTATGAAGCAATTTTAAGATTTAATCAAAATTTTAAAATTTAAGATTCGAGATTTCTCAATACGATTAATTGATGGCAACATGAGAAACCATCAGATCTGAGGTTTTGTTCATCCGAACGAATTCGAATAACCAAATCCTATCGATCGGATTGAAGATTTAATTATACGCTTCCGGTGACACGCCCTTCAAGGTATTTATATCCCCAGACGAAGAGCGCAACGCCTTTCGAAAGCGATCTAAAAATGATATTTTCAAAAGCAAAAGCTAGAACTATGAACATGAAGAAGATGAAGATAGTGTTGACGGCTAAGCAGGTTGAAGAATTAGGGTTTAAAGGTCCCTTATTCTTATAGAGAGCGAGAGAGGACAGGTTAAGTTATCTAAATGTTATTAATGGGCCTTTAGTTTAAGGTCCATATTCTTTTATGGGCCATTATATTTGGTCAATTTTGGATCTCTATATGTTTTAAGTTTGGGCCAGAATTATCTATCAAATATCAAATAATTAATATTTTACACAGTAATTTTTTAATTTTAATCAATTCTAAATTAAACATCAAATATTTGATATTTTACACAATAATCCTAAAAATTATTAGTAATAAAACTAAATCATAAAAAATTAAAAAATATTATATTTATATNATATATATATATATATATATATATAATTAATGCATTTTAAAAAATGTTAGACTTAAAAAATTTATAATATCGTTTGTAATATATTAAAAATATAAAGAGAAAAAAATTCAGATATCAAGTTATTGAACTTTAGAAAACTTCAAATTTAAATATTTTTAAGTTGTTAAAAATAAATAAATACTTTTCTACTAATTAAATATAAACTGAAAATAAATTGATTTAATGAAATTATTCGACAACTATTAACAACATAACCTAAAACATGACCCATGAACAATTAGAATAAATCTAATAACCCTATACAATGAAATCTTAAGACAAGTTTTAACTTTTATGTTTTCCATTTGTACAAACTTCCCAAGTCTTATAAACATAAAAAAAAAAAACAAAACGCAATTTTCTTGATGTCAAACGCAGTTCTTGCCAACCACACCGCTAAAACCGCTAACCAAGATCGATATCTACTTTCTCCGGTATACACCTTTCCGTTTGATTCTTACCAAGCTCTGTTCCAAGCTGACCTTTATCACCTGCACCAAACGCGAATAGCTTCCCTGATTCCGTGATCGCAAACGTATGAGCGTTCCAATAAATCGAGTTCGTTAGACTAATCTGAACAACCCGCTCATTCGCTTGTTTCAACGATGTTACTACCGCTGGACTAATCACGTTTGCATGCCTATTACCCTACAAGAAGACCAAAATCGAACAATAACATTAACCACGTTTGCGTTAGCGTTTATATCAAATATGTGAGATCATAGTCAAAGACCTAACCTGTTCATCAAAGGCTGGATGATGACCAAGACTAGCGGATTCGCCACAACCAAACGAGTAAACATCACCATCGTCTGCGACCACAAAAGTGGTGTAGTCTCCTGTTGCGACATGGACTGCTTTGACATGGTTTAAGCCTTCAACAACCTTAGGGACCGATTCACATTCCTCGTTACCGTGTCCTAAGCAACCATACCTTCCCCAACCCCAAGTGCATACTCTTCCGTCTTGACCTACAACCGCGGCATGCCAAGCACCCGCTGCAACCACCATAGGTTGAAGATTCAATAGCTTAAACTGCTCGATGATTCGAGGATACTTTTCATCCGTTCTTGATCCGTGACCAAGTTTGCCTCCCAAACCACAACCAACTGAGTAAACCGACCTAAAATAAACATGTAACAATCGTCTCAGTACGGGACTGGTATAGCTATTAGCGAACCAACCAAACATAATACTGTTGAAAAAGGAACTCACATGCCATTTGGTTGACAAGCTAAGACAAGAAGGTAGCAATAACCAGCAGCGATCTGAACAACAGGTATATCCTCTAACGGACCTGACAAATGACGAGGCTCGAGATCCGTAGCTTCAGTTTGATGTCCTAATCTACCATCATTGCCCCATGAAAACGTATAAACCTTTCCTTCTCGGGACAGAACCGCAGTAAAGAAATTTCCGATAGCCGCTTGCACAACAAATATGTTCTTTAAAGACGTTACAAGCTGAGGAGTTGTAACTGGTTTAGTCCCTTGTCCTCCATATTCAGCTTCTCCAAATGAATCTTTACCACAAGCGTAAACTTCACCGTGATCGCTTATTAGCATTGTCCGACCCGCACCAGCAGCTGCTTGGATGATTCGGATTCCTTGTAATGATCTACACAACACAATAACACTTCATTAACCCTAAAACATACATTTTCGTCTCTTTTAAGATCTTGACGAAGATGACAATCCAAAATGGTTGGACCGGCACTGACCTAATAGGTTGAATCTGAGCTTCTTCCTTGGTATGGCCATGTCCTAGTTGACCAGAGTTATTATAACCAAAAGTAAAAACTTCGCCTTTCGATGTAATGGCGATACTATGACCAGGACCAGCAATAGCTTGAGATTTCTCTCTTCGACAAGACGATTCACCAGCAAGTAAAAACCTAAGAACAAGTTTCCATGATCCACCACATCTACGTTTCATTTCTCGACGTTCTTCTTCATTCATAGGCTTGAATATAACTCTTTTATTACACATATCGAGAGCAGCAAGCTCCGGTAACGATAAAATACAGTCCGGAGCAAAGTTTGCTGGCTGACTAAAGAAAGAACATGTTGCCTAAAAACAACAACAAGAACAATCAAATCAACAGAACAAAACAGAATCATTCAAGATATTTTAGAAACAAAACCTCAAGATTAGCAAGGTCACGAGGATCCAATCTACATTCAGTAAGAACATGAAGAACAATGGAAGGATTAGCTGCTAAAGGAAACTCTCCAGGAGTTAAGTCACCAAAGCATTGACGTTTTTGCCTCTGAAATGGTGACAAAGGAGGAGAAGTAGTAGAAACTTGTTGCTCTGGTATGTTATGGTATTGTAAAGCTGGAGTTCCACTAGTTGTAGCATCCATTTTTGAAACACAGAACTATCTACAAAATCACAAATTAAGACCAAGAGTATAATCATAAACTAATAAGGATCAAAAACAGAGTAAAGCAGTTAAGGATCTATGAAGAATCACAATCAAATTCAACAGAGAATAAAACATGGAAGAGAAGTGTAGGAATCAACAATGATATAACAGTTTTGTCACACGCAAAAGGACTTTTCCTTAACCTTTAACAATGATAACAACACAAACCCAGAAATCAATTTGAATCTTTGATTGAAAACAAACCCATCACATAGATCAATTAAAGACTAAATTTTTTTTTGATCATCAATTCAGATTCAATCGTTGACAAAACCAGATTAAAAAAATTTCAATAGATTGATCATAAAAAATGATTACTTGTTAAGAAAAAAATGAAATTTCTGAAAACCCATATGCATCAAACCATAATTATTCATCAAATAAGAAGAATCGAACATAAGAAAATTTACAGACAAAGCCAAAGTGTGTGTGTTTGTTGTCTGATTAGAGCATAGATGAAAGAAATGATCTGAGAATTGTTTTTGTTAGAGAATAAAAAAAAGTCTGCAAATTTGGCGTTTGAAGAAGTGAATGAAAGAGGAAAGAAAAAAAAAAGTTGTGGTGTCTCTTTATGCGGATTTATAAAGCAATTATATGTCTCTCTCTCTTATACAAAGTTTTTTTTTTCTCTTGTGATGATAATTGTGAATTGTATATGTTACATTGTTACAATATATGTTTTTGATTAAGAATGGTGTATAATAACATGATGCATGATTCATACATGTATATAGCCCTGCGCATTCGGTTCGGTTTATTCGGTTTTCGGACAAAATCGGTTTTGTTTTGTTCGGTTTTAGGTGAGTAAATCGATCGGATTTTTTTATTNNATCAAAAATCATGTTTCAGTTCGGTTTATTCAGTTTGTTCGGTTTTGGTATAAATTAAACCGAACAAACCGAACCGAAAGGTGAATTTTCAGATTTATTCGGTTTATTTGGGTTAATCGGATTGAATTCGGAAATATTTTTTTTATCCAAAACCGAACCGAACAAACCGATATTTTTTCGGTTTTACTTCGGAACTGATTTTTTTAAACCGATAAAACCGAACCGTTTAAACCGAATAAACGGAAAGCCCAAGCTACATGTATATGTATGCATGTGTGTATATAGACAGACGTGTGCATCCAAAATTGAGTTTGAGTGGTAGAACAAGTTATCCATCCAATGGATTTTTCTATTTTAATTAAATTAAGTTTATAATTAAAGTGAAAATATAGTCATTTGTTTAATATTTTTGTTTAGTTCATCTTGTCCTTTATTTCAAATTATTTTGTCTAAAAAAGAACTAAGTTTACTGAATCTAATCTAGTTTCATGTCTTTAGCAGAAACTTTAGAAAACTATGTTGAAAATGTTCTCTAAACCTTATAAACTATTTTTTTTGGTAGGAATATAATCAATACATACATGTTTAGAAGCAAAGCCAAGCTGGCTAATTACAAAGTGCTTGTTGTGTGGCTTTATCTACAAGAATATTCCATGTGCATTTTCATATTATATATTTTCCTTATTAAAGATAATAATTTTAAAAGAAAAAAAGAACATTTAAGGCTCTCTTACTCGCATTTATTAAAAATATATTAAATTTACTTATTTTAGCAATAATTAATTGATGAAACATTTACATTGAAATGTAAAACAATAAATAAATTGAAATTTTTTAAAAACCTAAAATTACATATATTGTGAAAGAGAGGGAGTATAATTTATAAATTCTTTTTTTAGAGTGTATTATTTTCAGAAATTCAACATTTAATGATAGTTTTAAGTAACAAAGCAAGATAATTACTGTCATTAGAGAATTTCATTGAAATAAACTCATTATTTGTTTAAAATAAATAAATAAATTGTTATAGAGTTACAATGATTATAAATATTTTTATTTAAAAAAAATTGTTATATAGTTACAGTGATTATAATCATTGTTAAATTTATAATTTAGCTTGGTGAAGTAAACAACAACCGAGCTTGTCTTTATATTTTTTTAAGGCTCAAATTATGAAAAAATTCAAACAAAAATTAATTTTACCAAAAAATATATAAAATTTTTAAAAATTTAAATTTAAAGTATATAATTATACTAAAAAAATCTTAAAAAAATACCCCTAATTTAGTGGATCCTTTAATGTGAAGTCTGGTATAGCTTATCCCTTGTTAACCTGAAACAATTAATTACAAAGACAAGATTAAAGAGAGTTGAGAGATATGTCCTCATGCCATTTAAGCTTAAGTAAAAATTGTGTCTTTTGATGTGTGTAAATAGTGTGAATTGAGCATTTAAGGTTTGTGAAAGTTTAGGGTCTCTAGAAGACACATTACACCACAGTCACAGGCCCACAGAGATAAGATTTTTTGTCTCTCCTCTGAAACGAGTGGACCACTCAACAACAATGAGAAAGAACCATCATCTTTATTTCTAATCTCCCTTCTATGTATTCTACACAGCTCCTTAAAGCTTGTGTTCATACAGTTTGAATCAAGGGCTAAGAGTTAACCTATATTGATGAGATTTATGAGCTGAAAGGCCAAAACTTTAGGAAATTTGAATGTATTTTATATCAGCGGTTAAAGAACTGGTTAACTGGGTTTGTTTCTGACTTATTTACCTTAGTACTGCTGGATTTGGAGGAGGGATGATGAATCTTGTAGCTTTTGTACTTCTCCATGACTGATTTTTCGATGTTCTCTTTTCCTGGATTTTGGTTTCTGCGGAATCTTGGTGAAGTCAGGCTTATCTGTGGTGGTAGCTGCACAGGATATAAAATTGTCACAATGTCTCACGCATCAAGATTCAGTCTGATAACTAGCTTTTTACTATACCTGAGAACCACCAACTTGTGGGTTCTTGTGTTTTGCTGAAACTAAGTGATCCTCTTTCTTGTTCTTTTCTTCTAGCTTTTTGAAGAACTAAGAAACACAGCCACAACATAACAAAGCTTTATTAGAAAATGGCACTGAAAGAAAAATAAAGGAGGGTCTTCTCTAGTTCTACCTCTTTTCTCTTTTCTGCCCTTTCATCACTTCTGAAGAAGAAGGGAGAAGATACAGTGATAGCCTTTGCTTTGGGTCGGCTCCGAGTTGATAAATTTTCATGGCTACAATGCATAAGACAAAACCAAATCAAGCCATTGCAGTAAGAACATAACATAGTAAGTGTTTTCTTTGAGAGGTTGACATTTAAACTTCTTACCCAACATTAGGCTGTCTTTGCACATTTTTGGGTATTTTGCATGAAACTGAACTCCCTACAAATGTGTTTTGCCTGTATATAAGACACCAAGTTAATCACAGCGTTGAGTTTGCAAGTAATAGTATAAAGCTGGGTGGATTAGTAAGTAATAGTACCTTTTGTTTTCTGAAAGCTGACTCTTAGGAGGAAGATTGGGTAAACTGAGAGCAGAGGCCTAAAATATATGTAAGAGACAATGTCAGCATATATGCCTGGGAAAATAAGCAATAAAATAGAGAAACGTGGGAGGTGGATAATTACACTGGTTGAACATTTTGCCGCTTTAAAACCATCTTTGGATGTTCGAGGAGGCAATGGTCTCTTGCGGCTTCTCAAAGCTTCCGTTGGTTCATTTCCATTTGAGAAAACACTGTTTCTAGCATTTGATGAAGTTGTTTCCTGTGCAGTGGAGTTTCTTGCCAGTTTCTCGGTGGATCTATTAGTTGTTTTACAAGCAGAAGAAGCAAAGTTGAGTGACATATGAACTGAACTTGGACCTAATATCTTCTTCTTGTCTGCTTTCCCTGCACCTTTAGCATTATTACTACTTCTAAGACCATTTTGTTGCATCCCAACGACTGTTTTGTTAGTATTACCAGAAGGAGCACAGCTGGTTGACATGTGAAAGGGTTCAGGAGGTGATTTGCTTTGGTTCTTCAATACACTTGTTGACCTTTTACTACTCAAGGATGACTCTTTCCTAGTGTTACTCAGTGAATGATCCAGTCCTACAGCCTTTGATCCAGGAGAACTAGAAGGTCTTTCATTGCTCAAATAAGTAGAATGATGCATTACCTCATCAAGATCCTCATCTTCAAGAACATCCACTGAACTAAAGCTCTCCACATTAACAACCTTCACTTCACTAATTTGAACATCTGCTGTTTCATCAACTACAGAAATCGATGGAACAACAAACTCCTGCTCCAACTCAGTATTAGACACTGGTTCAACCATGACCACTAATGGTACTTGTGAATCAACAAAAACACCCTTTGGTAAATCACATAAAACATCATTACAACTTATAACTTTCACTTGTTCAATCTTCTTCTTCTGTTTTACTCTCCCAGTAGCTCTGTTCTTAAAATGAGCTTCAAAAAAAGCTTTCTTCTCCGCTACAGAACCAGGTTTAGTAAACCTCTCAACTTCTTCTAAGTAACGATTCTGAGTAAAAGCTGACCATTTCTCCCATTCTAAATTCTCTTTCTCAAATCTACCAAAAGATACTGATTCTGTAAACACACGACGAGGATCAACAACCTGTAAATCCCAAGAAAAAATCAAAATCAAAAATATCAAATTCATTATATACGAAACCAAAATCAAACGTCTCTTTCGAAACCCTAAGTCCATGAATCGAGTTACAGAATCATAAACACTAACCTCGATGGTTTCACGCGATGAAAATTCTCCAGGTTGCGAGAATGATCTCACAAGACAGATTGATTCTACCATTTTTCGCCCTAATTTTATTCCCAAATCTGATAAATCTTTAAGCTCGTCGGCTTCAATATCCAAGTAGCTCAGGAGACACTCTATTCTCTAAGTATATGATTTAAATTTGCTCCTAACGGCAACTTTTTATGTTTTTATTTCTTACCTCATTTATAGAAAAATATATTCTTATCTTAATAGTGGAATAATATAGTTATTAATTAATAATTACATCAGATTTATTTCATTTATTTTAATATTAGTTTTGTTAGTGGCTTTCCAACGGCTAATCGAAATAGAACCAATTTCAAACAAATAAATCCGGTTTAGATCACTTAACCGGGTCATGGAGATAGGTTGGATCACACTAGGATTCAGAGAAGTAAAGCAAGTCTCTCTATCTTCTTCAAAAAGCTTCATCTCTTGTTCCAATCTTTCGCTTGAATATTCGAAGAATCAAAATAGAAATCTCTATGAAAGAGTCTGATTCATCATAATCTGTCTGGCTCAACCACTAGTGCAAGGGAAGATGCAATTTGTTGCATTGTGTTAACTGCTGGAAAAAAAACTCTTGCTTCGCCATTGATGTAAGACCAGAGAATATTTTCATTGAACGCACAAGGAAAGGAACAAACTTTACAACAGTGTTTAGTTCAAGTCATAAATCAATGGGATCAAAGTAACGATTTTTTAACTGATTTGAAGAAATTAAAACTGAAAAATCCAAAATTTACTTACCTTTTTATTGTGAAGTTATGATTTTTTTTCTTCTAATTTTGGAGAAATTATACAACTGACAAAAAATCCAAAAAGGAAGATATTTAATACAACCAACAAAATGATTCTTTTAATATGACAAACCCAAACCCTAAAGCTGCAATTTTTGCAGGTATGAATCAGACAATGTAGCAAATAAAAATAAAAATAACCATTAAACAAAGCTTAGAAATCAAAATGGTAACAAACAAATAATCTTACATCTTTTGAGTTTCCTTTACTTCACAACAAAGAAACCAATATGAAACTTTTAATCTCCAAACAAGACACAAAAGCTCTAAACCTTCACAAAGCCTTTCGCATACCGAGTTCTTCTAATCTTTTCCAAGTTACTTCACGTTTAGCTTTGGTTTCAGTTGCTTTTGATTCATCTTCTTTGAACTTAGCAAGACATTCTTTGAATAACTCAGGGTCAAGGTCATTAAATATCTTTCGTACGTTTAGTGTTAAACTATGAACAGCTTGGTTCCAATGCTTCTGTGTGTTTCTTTCCAATGCAGGGAATAAAATTGGAAGAATCACTTTACGATTTTGCATTATAAGATTCTCAATGTGATTGTTGTTCCATAAGAATAAAGCTCTCTCTGCAACCTGTAAACAAAACCAGACAAGATTCATGTAATAGACTGAAACAAAGTCAAGTCTGAACCTTAATTAGAGACTTATATGATCTGAAAGAAACATTTTTTCATTGTGTTCTAAACCTCTAAAGCGATATACTAGAACCCGATTTTTCATTGGTAAAGAAGTGAGAATGAGAATGAAGCGAGAATTGTGGGTACCTGAAAATGCAGACTGTGTAAACATCGAGCTATTTGGCGAAACAATGGTACCATACACCTCTGGAATTCTGGTGGCTGAGTTGCTTCAAGTACTTCCTCTAACTCATTCAAAAACATAACTTCTTTGGAACTATTTGTAACAGGCCAGTATTTCAACAACCCTCTTATAACAGTATCAGCAAGTTTGCAATCCTTTTCCACAAACTGTGTAATACAATAAGACAACTGTTGATGATACATTTGCAAGCATTTTGGTTTATGGAGAGGTATCAAAACTCGAACAAGAAACACTTTATGCTCATCTTTCAAAGGAAGAGCAAAACCATTGATGATACTTCCCAAGATTTCTAGAAACTCAGCAATACCATTATGTTTCTCTGTCTCGAAAACAAACCGAAAGAAGATGTTGTTTATTGATTTCCTTATGAAAGGACGATGAACCATGAATTTACCGTAGATTCGATGGAGAATGGTTTTAAGACAATCTCTTTCTCTAGGATCTTCAGAATCAAATAAGTCAAGTAATCGCACGACAAAAGATTGGTCTATGTATCTCTTAGCTAACTTGGTATCAGTTTCAGGGGAAGCAACAAACCTTAAGAAAAGCTCATACACAAGCTGTAAATGAGGCCAAGCAAGATCCATGGAAGGCTCTTCTTCTTCAAGATCTAAGGCATCAATAACTTTATTTTCTCGTGGTTGAGGATTAAGTGTTCTAAATATATTAGTAGAGACCATTCGAACAACTTCTTGAATACCAGCTTCACTAAATTTACCATTAGGAGCATTCACATAATCCACAAGCTCCAACAATGTCTGCCTCTTAATATCTTTTTCCTTGATGTTCTTTGTAGGATCCGTGAAATCAAACACTACACGGCACAGATTCAACTTTTTAATGAACAAGTTTTGCTTTTCTGTGTTTGGAACATCTTTAAAACTCGGTAATGCTTCATACGGAGTAAAAAACCCATTCTTGTTGTTGTTCCCATTGTTGCCACCAGAGTCCGAAACAACGGCTTTTACACCTCCTGGAGCAATCTTATTCTGCAAATTACCTGATTTACCAACACCATTATCACTGTTTTTTGAAGTAGAAGCATGAGCATGACCACTGTGTTCACGTCCACGATGTTCATGCTTTGAAGACTTTTTAGGAAGCTTACTTAAAATCTGTTTCCACATAACTCAAATCCCAAATATCACCAATGTGTTCAGAACTCAGATTCTTTAATCATACCCAAACACACACAAAAACCTAGATTATTCACAAAATCTATCAATTTCAAATCTTTTAGATCAGTTTATAACTTTATAAAACAAAATCAAAATCACAAACCTTATAAATTAAAAGCCAAAAGATCTCTTCCTTAAATCAAATCCCTTTTGTATTGATTCCAGTTCTGAAACAATCGCAAATATAAAGCTTCAACATTTTTCCACATAAACACAGAGATAGGATTCAAATAAGAGAAAGGGGCTCGATAAAATTAAGAATCAGCGATGATACCCAGAAAACAATTACAACGATGATGTTGATGAAGATGATGATGATGATAATGAAGATAACATTCAAGGTTCTTCTTCAGACCTTCGTTGTTGTTTGTTGACTTGAGATTTTTTTTATGTTCTTTATTTTCTGGTGATTTAGTTTTTTTTTTACATAATTATTTATTCCGATGAATGATCCAACGGTTTTCGTTTGATCCATCAAATTTGTTTGCTTTAAAAAAATTTAATTGATTTTAAAATAGGTTTATTTTGTGTAAATGCCTCTGGGCTCACTTTGTGTGTTTATTATGATTACTAATTTTGAAGTGCTCATTTACATTTAAATAATGTGATATATCATTTTAAATGATATAGGAAAGTATTTAATTAGTCATTTTACTCTAAGACTTAATTCCAAAATTGAACAAATTCTATCTTTTCTTTGTTTTATAGATATATCGATTTCAATTAATTATTTATATTTATTAGTTAAAATTTTATGTATAAATAGTATATAATAACTTCAATACAAATATTTATAATAAAATAGAATATTTTTGGCCTCCATAAAATTTTCTAAACAAGTCTATTTAAAAAATAGTAATATTATTCTCTAAAATTTAAAATATAAATCTATATTTATAAAAATTTATGTCTAGGTCCATCCCTATTTTTATATTCTGTTTACTATTAATCTCTATAATTATAAATTAAAGATTAATATTATTTGTTCTATATTCTATTAAGAAAATTTACCAATAAATATGTCTCAAACTCATTTTATTAAGTATTTAACAAACACAAAATAAAAAGTTAAACAACCATTGATTTACAAGAAGATTATCTTTTATACTAAACTTTATATATAAAATATACATGTTATTTAAAAAAAATAAGTTTTAATAAATATAAATACAGTGGATATATTACAAATCAACTAATGAAAATTGTTTGAATTAATTTTTTTTGTGCAACTTTTTGATAAAAAAATATTCTTTTAAAATCAGACATATATATATTCCCAGTTTGTGTCGCAAGATCTGTGGAAATGCCACGTGTCTATCATCATTAAGAACTTTGACGATTTCACCGTTACCCTAATCTTATCTCTTTCCTTTTTTTATTTTCTTTTCAGTTTATATTTTATTTTTTATTTATTTTTATTCTCCCTCGTAAAATCTCAACCCCTAAACTAAAAATAAAAAGGAGAGATTTTTCTCGCGCAATTTTCTCATCCTTTCCATCGTTTTCTCTCTTGACTCGGTCGACCAATTTCACCAAACCCGTTCTCTTCTTCTTGAATCCAAGTGAAATTGAATCAAAAACTTACTAATTTGTTTGATTCCCAATTTGAAGTAGATCTCGTTTTCTTCCCGGCGAGGGTTCGATTTGGTTTCTTCGTGGGTTTCTTTGATTCAAGTTCTCACATCCAATCCCACTGATAAAAATCTTCTCTTGTTAAATGTCTTGGATTAGTTTTAGAATTCTCTGAAAACCCTAGTTTTTGATCTAAGGAAGAGTAAAAAAAAACGAAAACAAATTCGATTTATTCATTCATTATTTTTGTTACCCAGTTAGGTTAGAAATCAAATTTCGTTTCTTTTTTTTTCTAAACCAATGAAGCTCTGAAAATTTCTGGTGTCTTAAGTATTTTTTTTTTGCCATCTGAAATCAAGAGATTCATTTTCTCCATAAATCTATCTTCTTTTCTTACAAATAACCAAAAAAACACAACTTTTAGTTTTTAGGATCTGATCTATCATCTTTGGGTTTTTTTTTAAGGGATTGTGTACAAAGGAGGTTTAGGTCTTTTTTAAAAAAATTGTATATTGCTATTTTAATAGAAAAAAATGGCTTTAAATTTTTCACATAGACACTTTTCTTCCCACATATCTGAGGAGAAACCAATGAAGATAGCTAATTGGTGTTCAACAGATTCTACTTCTGTTGACATACTTGATGTTTTGCCATCTGATCCATTTGGTATGGATATTAATAATACTTTCACTGCCATTACTGGTTGGCTTGAAGATTTTGATTTTAATAACCAATATGGAAGAAGAGATGATAGTGATGGAAACCATCAGTTGTTTGCTGGATTGAGTTTCATTTGGAACAATGCAATGCAGTTTCAGAGTAGTTGTGTGGATGAGGCATTTGATGGTGATGGTTCTTGTCATGGTGCATTCATATCTACTAATAGTGTGTATGAGTCATTTAATGGTGATGGTTCTTGTCATGGTTCATTCGTATCTGCTAGTAATGTGGATGAGGCATTTGTTGGTGATATGTCTTGTCATGGTGCCTTTATATCTGCTAGTAGTGTAGATGAGGCATTTGATGGTGATGGTTCTTGTCATGGTGCCTTTATATCTGCTAGTAGTGTAGATGAGGTTTTGAGCATCGATGATATAGGAAGCAGTGATCGCTGCAACAATGGAGGAGAGAATGCTAATGTTCATCCAGCGTTTAGTTTTTGTCTTTATCACTTGGGAGTGAAGGATCTTCTTTCAGTTAGTATGGTTTGCAAGTCGCTGCATACGACTATCTGTGATGACCCGTTCCTGTGGAAACATATCCACATTTGTCAACCGTTGAATGAGAAGATCACAGAAGAGGCTCTACTGCATTTAACTGAAAGAGCTCAGGGAACTATGCAGTGTTTGAGGCTCGTTGATTGCTCGCGAATTACTGATGATGTTCTTAAGCGAGTGTTGGAACATAACCCGCAAGTAGTCAAGGTGAAGCTTTTCTTCATTTACTCTAAATTGATTTGTGTTGTTTAAACCTTAAATTTATTGTTTGTTGTTGGCAGCTTGGTTTACCTGGATGCACAAGGATCACCATTGATGGTATTTTGAGAATCTTGAAGGATCTGAAGTCTATGTGCAAGCTTCAATTGAAACATTTAGAAATTGGTGGAATCTTTGGAGTAACTAAAGATCACTACAATGAATTGTTTAACTTATTAAACAAAGACAATAATGTTGTTGAACAGAGTATTCAGAAGCCACGTTTTTACCATAGAGGAGAGTCGTATGTGTCCTGTGATAATGACAGGGTTTTAGATATTGAGATGTGTCCAAAATGTCAGAACTCTAGACTTGTTTATGATTGTCCAGCTGAAGATTGTAAAGGAAAAGAGAAAAGTTCTGATGAATGTCGAGCTTGTTCTCTTTGTATACAGAGATGTTATCATTGTGGTAGATGCATTAATGATAGCGAATACGAAGAAACTTTTTGTCTGGAGTTTATGTGTGTTGATTGTTTGAAGCTAGCCTCTAAGTTAACTCTATAGGGATAATATTCAAACCTGAGCCTTTCTTTTCTCTAGTGTTTCGATAAGTGTGGCTTATTTAGATTGATGAAAGACATGTGTTGCTAGCTTTGATTAGGAGACTACTTAATAAAGAGAAGTTTGGACTGCTGAAGCCATGAGAGAGCTGCATTTAGGTTAAGAAGTATATGATCAGTTTGGGGTAGAAGATGAAGAACATGGTTGTTATTTGCTTTCTTGACAGAGATCAAAAACTCCATTGTCAATGAAGGTAATACATATCATATACATGAAGACAGATTCGAAATATTCATAAATTTCAAGGACTTGTTCTTCTTACAGGTGTTTTTGTAACTATGGTGATGAAGTCTTTGCTCAATGGAGAAGATAGTTCTTCAATTATCTTAGAAACTACTTTCAAAATATTAAATTGTTGTTTCCATAGACTTAGTTTGGATTTTACATAATGTTTTGCATCTAACTTTGGATTGGTCTTTGATCCATGTTTCTATTTTTATATGATTGAAAGAGCCAGTGATCATGAGATCAAAGCACCAAAGAAACGAGCCAGAGACTTACTTGTGTACAAAACGAAACTCGAAGTTTAATAGAGTTAAGGAAGATAGAAAAAAAAAACATAGATTGTGTGTGAATAAAAGATTCACTTGTGTTTCAATAAGAAGAACATTAGAATCCTTAATAAACTCAAAGCTCTCAAGTTCTTCTATTACTCTTCTTCATCCCATTCATCGTTCTTGTATGAGACAAGAGTATCAACCTTATGAATCTACAAAATATGAAAACCAAAATGGTTAAAACATAGATAGAGATAGAGGTTTCATGTTTAAGGTTTCTTCTTCTTCTTCTACTTGTTACCTTAGTATCAAAAGCATGTAACTTAACCATCTGTGGATTATCAATCAACTTAGGATCACTTTCAATCCAAGTAAATGGAACAGCTACATCAGTATCTGTATAAGCCAATACATCAAACACACCTTTACAAAAACAAAAACAACAATAAGTAATAATACATATACAAATTCAAAGAAAACAACAAATAAGTGTTGATCAAGTTCACTTACATGTTTCATCAAGACAAGGTAAGTAAGTTATACTTGAAGCTACTTGTCTCATTATAGCTTGTATCTCTCTCATTATCTCCTTATCACTTTTCTCTCTTGACACACTAAAAACAACAACAAAAGAATCAAGATTTAACCTCAAAAAAAATCCAAAAAATAAAACTTTCAACTAACCCTTTTTCAACAACTTCATTATCAGTTTCGATTCGAAAATTCCATCTCTCAAGAACTTCACCAGTAGCTTTACTCATTATAACTAACACTACTCTTTGTAATTTCCCAGCTTCAAGCCATTCTTATAAAACCCCAAAAACAAAAACTCATCAATACAAAATAATTCAAATCCTAACAAAAATCAAAACTTTGTTTACCTGAGAGTTGAGAAGTAAGATTTGATAAGAAGGATTTAACAGATTCATCTTCAATAAGTAACATTGGAAGTCCATATTTTTTCACTTTTACAAAACTTTCTTCTGGATACACTGCACGATTATACAGTATACTATATATCGAAAACAAATTAAAAGAGTTAACTTTTAGTCAAAGAATTTGAAAATTTTCCAGAATTTGAATTTAAAAATTCAGATTTTCACCTGTTTGCTGCGTAACCTGTAAGAAGAAGAAGAATTAAATTAAGTGAGAAAATTTTATGAAATTGAGAATGAGAAATTGAAAATTACTTACAGAAAAATTCGCTGACGATGGCAGCAGATCCGTGTAAAGTGATGATATCTTTAGTAGCTGATATTTTGGATGACATAACGATTGATAATATGATGAATGAATCTGGGATTTTTTTTTTTAATTATGATTCTGTGGAAGCAAATAGGAATGTGATGATTTGAGAAGATTTAAAAGGAAACGTGGAAAGGAGCGTAACGACTAGTTTTTTTATATGGAAGTGGGTTTCCAACGGCTATTTCTTAATTGTTTTATTTATTGTTAATTGAATTCTACTAAGTAAAAAATAAATGTTAGAATAAAATAAGGATAAATTGAAAATAAATGTTTTTTATTTTATTTTATATACTCGGTGACCAATTTTGGATTTAATTTTGATAAATAATTGTTTTCTTTAAAGTACTTTATTTTGATGTTTATTTTAAAAAAAAAAACTATTTTAAAAAAAACTATTAATAATATAAAATAGAAAATGAGCAATTTGGAGCCAAATTAGATAAATAACCATAAACGACATAGTTTCAAATGATCTTGACTTGTTAAAAATCAAAACGCAGATCGTTTAATTTAATAAGCAAAAAAAAAAACTCATACTGGGCTTAACTTTTTTATCTGACAGGCCCAATAATTAATTTGATCGCTAATGCTTTAAACGCCGTCGTTTAACAGTTGAGTTTCTGATGAAAGAGTTATCTTTCTCTATCCATCATCATCCTTATCCTTTGAAGCTTTTTTGTTCATTAGTTGTGTGTGCCCTGAAACAATGGCTGCTCCGCTATCACTCTCATCAAATCCTCTCATCTCCCTCCATTGTTCCCGTCTTCATTTCCCTTCGACTTCTTTCAAGGTAATAATATCTCATTCTTCTCGACGAATATTAATTTCATACACAGACACTCACTCGCTGCTAAATCGGACAAATTTGAATATGTTCAGGGAAATGTAAGCGTTTTAGGAGCAAACCCAAGTCAGATTACTACTCTAAAACTTAACCAAAGGCTTAATAAAACGGTAAAGCAACAAAAATTTGTTGTGATGAATCAAACAACAGCCACATCAGAAGAAGTAGTAGCTCCGGCGAGATTCCGTTTGGATAATCTTGGACCACAACCAGGTTCTAGAAAGAGACAAAAGAGAAAAGGTAGAGGTATATCAGCAGGACAAGGAGCTAGTTGTGGTTTTGGTATGAGAGGTCAAAAATCAAGATCTGGTCCTGGTATTATGAGAGGTTTTGAAGGTGGTCAAACTGCTCTTTATCGTCGTCTTCCTAAACTTAGAGGAATCGCCGGAGGTAAAAGCTTTGTTTTCTTGTGTTATCTGAAAATATTCAATCTTTTTATGTAGACCAAGTGTTCGACGACATGTCTCATCCAAAGTCTCTGTTTATTTGGTTATCATAGATTCTTGCAAATTTTATACAGTTAGGGCAAATCTTTTTCACAGATTCCTTAGGGTAAGAGACTCATGATGAGTTTTAGTTAGATGCTTCTTGGTTTTTTCCAGGTTTCTTCATCCCCATTGGAAGAAAAATTCTTCCTTGATCCATACCCTTGTTTAGTTTACTGATACATCTATGGTATTGCTCGAACAGGTATGCGTTCAGGATTACCCAAATACATACCAGTTAATCTCAAAGATGTTGAAACAGCTGGATTTGCAGAAGGAGATGAAGTTTCATTAGAGACATTGAAGGAGAAAGGTTTAATCAATCCTTCAGGAAGGGAAAGGAAGCTTCCTCTGAAGGTTAGTATATAAGAAAATTGTAGATTTGACTCTTTTGATCATGTATTGATTGGTTTTGGATTACAGATTCTGGGTACAGGAGAACTAAGTATGAAGCTTAACTTCAAAGCTCGTGCTTTCTCAACACAAGCAAAAGAGAAACTTGAAGCTTCAGGTTCTACACTCACTGTGTTACCAGGAAGAAAGAAATGGGTTAAGCCATCAGTTACAAAGAACCTTGCTCGAGCTGATGAATACTTTGCTAAGAAAAGAGCTGCAGCAGCAGCAGCAGCAGAACCAGCAGCTTCTACTTAAAAAAACTTCAATGTATTTATAATTTGTTGTTGTTAAGAGTAAATTTGTTACTCAATACCAAAGTTCGAAATTGCAGATTTTGAGAAGCATCATCATGGTTCTTCTTCTTCATTACCATTATCAATGAATCTTCATAACTGCAGTTAGTTATCACATCAACTGTTCTATAGGAATTAAACCTATTCTACGTGACTAAGTCCATGTAAAGCAAACTCCAATACCTTTATCAAAATAAAATAAAAACGAAGACGACAAATTTTAAAATTCATACCAAAAAAGGATAAGTACTTTGGTGGGTGATGCATTTATTATTATTAACTTATCGAAATTATTGATATTTCTGCTTTCTCGTGGGTTTAATATAATATTTAAACTATTTATATGAATATACACATATATATGTATATCTATTTTTTGACAATTCCTTAGGAAGACACAAAACTATATTAAATTATTCTACATTTTGCTCGTACAAGTTGAATAATATAACACAATAATAGTACTATATAGTATATACCACTATTTAACATAAAATATGTACTAGTAGTAAAACAAAATAAAATAAATTTATCAGAGCTTGTCTTGTATTTATATATACCAATTCACGTGGGCCATTCAAATCTGCATGAAAAGCCTCTCTTACAAAACATAACTTCAATATCTCTCTTTCTCTCTCAGTTTCACAAGATAGATCTAATAACTTAGAGAAGACAAGACACAGAAAGAGAGAGAGAGAGACATTTACGATTAGGGTTTAATCAAGAAGACAAACTTTATGTTAGGGTTTAGGTTTTGGATATGACTCATGTTCGAGAATGGAGAAGCTTCTTGACTACTACTACTATACTAATGATGATCTTGTTTTCTTCTCTATTACATCTCTTCTTTGTATATTCAAGTGTAGGGGCAATTCGGGTATTTCAAGATACTCTAGCTCCTGGTTTGAAGCAAGAAGATCTAATGAAGAAGTACTTCGGTGCCGGAAACTTTCCTCCGGTCGGAAAAGGAATCAGTGACAGTAAAAGAACTGTACCAAGTTGTCCAGATCCTCTTCATAACTAGTAGAAGAAGTTTAATCATAGTTTTGTTTTTCAATTATGTTTTGTTGTTTTTCTCATATGTATGTTTTGCTGTTGTTGTTAATGATCACTTAACTAGTGTATTTTACCCAAAATACCCACATTTTTCTCGTTAATGTAAGGGAAAAATGAGGGTATTTTGAAGATTTTAATCACTAATCTATAAACATTTTCTATATATGTTGGAAATAAAATAGTTAGAATTTATAATTCGTCAGAATCCATCATAAATATATCCGTTAAATTAGTTAAAAATATATATATCAGAATTCCTCATAAATACACTTACCAGAATTCGTCCGAAAATCTGTCAAAACCAATAAAAAATATATGACGAATTCAAATTTTTTATAATTTAGAACTGATAGAAAAATCCGTAGAAACGGATTTTCTACGGATTTTTTCGTCGGTTCTAACTTATTTTCTTGTAAGATATATATGAAAATGTAATAATTATATTAAAATGTATATTGACTTTGTATATTTTGATTTTCCATTTGAGGAGATGAAGAATATGCCATTCTTGGAGTTTTTGTTTATATACTAATAATTTTTAGATACGTCATAATTTTAAAATAAAAATTCTGATAATTTCTTCTTGGAACTCGTTATCTGTCATGATATATACATTAGCAGCGAATCAAATTAATGTTTTAAAAAATATTATTGGTTAAAACTATGTTAGAAACTGTACACTCATATGGATATACATATACACATATATTATTGACGTTATGGTTTTGGTATATCAGAATGTTTTTGTTATTTAATACTGTTTTTGTACATTCTTATAATTTTTACCAAACCGGTAGAATATATAATATATAAATATTCAGAGATCATGGTCAAGTTAAATATTTTTAATTGTATGGCCCAGGGAACAGAAATATAACTTCATAAATATCATTTATAATAAAAAAAAATGAATTATTAAACCAAAATAAGAAAAAAAATGGTGAGCAAAATTGTGCATGGTTAAATTTGTAACAGCCGTCGGATTAGTTGACTTTCTAGCAGGGATTGTTGTGTTGACCATAGTATATAACTAATAAAAGGCTGTTGCTTTTTACCTTTTAACAGTGACGTTTTTACTTTTTTACCCTAACCTAGGCTCTATAGTCAAATTGTCTAACTATAACTCAACATAAAGAATCGAGTATCAAGTAGATTAAAGCTTTTTTGTTTTGTGAATAAATAAATTATTTAAACCAAAAATATATTTGTTAGAAGATTGATGTTTTGAGATTTATTGTTATTTCTAAAAATTGATTTTTTGTAATTTTTATTTATTTTTATTAGTTTAAGTTATCATATGTACGTGTTATATTAATATTATGA
>KE158431.1:2339-14629 GCA_000411055.1 Leavenworthia alabamica | reverse complement strand
TAGCACGGGTTAAGTTCTAGTATTAACTTAATAGTATTAAAATAATTATTTCCAACTCCACCCCATTCATCTTCCTCTCTGCATGATATATAGCCATTGACGAGGGCTTACAAAAACTCGTGATTCAAGTTATTTCACTTAATTCACAATTTTTCACAATAATTACACACATAAGGTATTACACAATATACACTTGTCATCTGTATAGTTTTCTTTCTTTATTCATTTAACCTAGTCTCCAAGTCACTCTTGTATATATAAACCTTTGTAATCTATTCAATATTATTATGTGAATAAATCAACTTCTATATGGTATCAGAGCAGGCTTTCATATCCTAACTTTCCTTTCTTTCTTCTTCTTCTTAGTCGCATGTCTCTCTCGTTTTTAACCTAGCCGTCATGTCTACAACCTCTGATGCAAACTCAACCTCAACTACTCTTGCTAATCCTTCAGATCCAGACACAGCCATCCTCTCTGTGAATATGGCCGGTATCACCAAGTCAACAGCACGAACTACATGTCGTGGTGTTTGCAGCTCCGTTTGTTCCTTGGGGGACACGATCTCTCTGCTTACATTAATGCAAACACATCAATCCCGTCGCAGACAGTTACAACGAATGGAGTCATCTCTGTCAATCCCAAATACAAATCTTGGGTGCGACAAGACAAACTCATCTTTGCAGCCTTGCTTAGAGCAATCTCCACACCACTGCAAGCGCTTGTCACCTCTGCTTCCACTACATTGGAAGCTTCGGAAATACTTGCTCGGACCTATGGTATGCCATCTCGTGGACACATCAAACAACTCAAAGCTCAGATCCATAAAAGAGTCAAAGGATCTAAAACCATTGATGACTACATGCAACTTATGAAGTCTAAAGCTGATCAACTAGCTCTCCTTGGAAAAGCTATTGATCATGAGGATCTTATTGAGTATATCATCGAAGGCCTCCCTGAAGAATATTGCACTGTGTCTGATGCAATCAACAATCGAGAAACCACCATATCCTTTGCAAAGTTTCACGAGAAACTACTCAATCGTGAAGCAGACATCATCTGCAACACCACTGTGTCTGAATCTTTTCCAGTCACTGCAAATGCTGCAAGCTATCGACCACACATTAGCAACAATCACTCAAACTGGCGCAACAACAACAACACTATGTCACGACAGACTCATGAATCTCGTCCTCACCAATACTCATCCTCAGACAACCAGCAGCTTCAACAAGGACGTCGCCCATATCTTGGTAAATGTCAAGCATGTGGAAAACATGGTCACAGTTCTCAGAGATGCTACCAATTCAGCCTTGTTCAAAACCATTCAACTCAACCACGAGCTCAGGTTTTAACACACTTGACTGAAAAGTCTTCCTGGTTGCTTGATAGTGGTGCATCTCACCACATCAACACCTTGTCTCTCCATGACCCTTATCATGGTACACAACATGGTACAGAAGACGCTCTCATAGGTCATGGATCTGGTTTGTCTATACAACACACAGGCTCGACAACTCTTCCCTCTAATACTCGTGATTCAAAACTTTCAAATGTGTTGCATGTTACTATAATGGAGAGAAATTTGATCTCTGTCTACAAACTGTGTGTTGATAATAATGTTTCTGTTACTTTTGATCCTTTGGCATTTCAGGTGAAGGATCTAAGCTCGGGAGCACAAGTGACAAAGGGCAAGGCTAAAAACGGGATATATTAGTGGCCGCAGTCTTCCTCTTCATATTCGCCTTTTTCGTTTCATACTTATTCTAGTTTTCAAACTTCTTTTACGAATTGGCATTCTCGTTTGGGCCATCCTCATGTTGAACTTTTAAACAAAACAATATCAAAGTNTCAACAGCACGAACTACATGTCGTGGTGTTTGCAGCTCCGTTTGTTCCTTGGGGGACACGATCTCTCTGCTTACATTAATGCAAACACATCAATCCCGTCGCAGACAGTTACAACGAATGGAGTCATCTCTGTCAATCCCAAATACAAATCTTGGGTGCGACAAGACAAACTCATCTTTGCAGCCTTGCTTAGAGCAATCTCCACACCACTGCAAGCGCTTGTCACCTCTGCTTCCACTACATTGGAAGCTTCGGAAATACTTGCTCGGACCTATGGTATGCCATCTCGTGGACACATCAAACAACTCAAAGCTCAGATCCATAAAAGAGTCAAAGGATCTAAAACCATTGATGACTACATGCAACTTATGAAGTCTAAAGCTGATCAACTAGCTCTCCTTGGAAAAGCTATTGATCATGAGGATCTTATTGAGTATATCATCGAAGGCCTCCCTGAAGAATATTGCACTGTGTCTGATGCAATCAACAATCGAGAAACCACCATATCCTTTGCAAAGTTTCACGAGAAACTACTCAATCGTGAAGCAGACATCATCTGCAACACCACTGTGTCTGAATCTTTTCCAGTCACTGCAAATGCTGCAAGCTATCGACCACACATTAGCAACAATCACTCAAACTGGCGCAACAACAACAACACTATGTCACGACAGACTCATGAATCTCGTCCTCACCAATACTCATCCTCAGACAACCAGCAGCTTCAACAAGGACGTCGCCCATATCTTGGTAAATGTCAAGCATGTGGAAAACATGGTCACAGTTCTCAGAGATGCTACCAATTCAGCCTTGTTCAAAACCATTCAACTCAACCACGAGCTCAGGTTTTAACACACTTGACTGAAAAGTCTTCCTGGTTGCTTGATAGTGGTGCATCTCACCACATCAACACCTTGTCTCTCCATGACCCTTATCATGGTACACAACATGGTACAGAAGACGCTCTCATAGGTCATGGATCTGGTTTGTCTATACAACACACAGGCTCGACAACTCTTCCCTCTAATACTCGTGATTCAAAACTTTCAAATGTGTTGCATGTTACTATAATGGAGAGAAATTTGATCTCTGTCTACAAACTGTGTGTTGATAATAATGTTTCTGTTACTTTTGATCCTTTGGCATTTCAGGTGAAGGATCTAAGCTCGGGAGCACAAGTGACAAAGGGCAAGGCTAAAAACGGGATATATTAGTGGCCGCAGTCTTCCTCTTCATATTCGCCTTTTTCGTTTCATACTTATTCTAGTTTTCAAACTTCTTTTACGAATTGGCATTCTCGTTTGGGCCATCCTCATGTTGAACTTTTAAACAAAACAATATCAAAGTTTTCACTACCTTTATCAAATAAAGCTTCTTCTTCGTTATTTTGCAAATCTTTCTCCATAAAAAAAAGCCACAAAAAGCCCTTTGGAACCAATACAGTTCAGTCAGTCATCTAAACCACTCGAACTTCTTTACTCTGATGTTTGGACATCTCCAAAAATTTCATTTGATGGATACAAGTACTATCTCATTTTAGTTGATCATTTTATAAGATATACTTGGTTGTATCCACTAAAGAAAAAGTCGCAGATCCTAGACACTTTTATCAAGTTCAAAGCCCTTGTCGAATACAAATTCAACACTCGTATTGTCACTCTTTATTCAGAAAATGGTGGTGAGTTCATTGCAATGACATCTTTTCTTTCTTTAAACGGTATTTCACATTTCACTACTCCTCCGCATACACCAGAACACAACAGGATATCCGAACGAAAACATCGGCATATCGTTGAGACAGGAATAGCATTACTCTCTCACACATCACTTCCTGTTGAGTTCTGGTCGTTGGCTTTTGCCACTGCCGTGTACCTTATCAATCGTCTTCCTTCATCATCTCTTCAGTTCCAAACACCTTTTGAATCTCTATTTTTTGAACCACCAAACTTCTCTAAACTCAGAGTCTTTGGGTGTCTTTGTTTCCCTTGGTTGAGGCCGTACACCTCTAATAAACTTAGCCTTGGTCCTCTCCTTGCATTTTCTTAGGAAACTCATTGACATAGAGTGGCTATTTTTGTTATGATCCTCTTCGCACTCGTCTCTATGTCTCTCGACATGTTGACTTTGTGGAGCATGTTTTCCCTCTGTCTCAAGGCCTTCTCTCTTCAGTTCCATCACCAATGTCCCATGATGATGAAACTGCGCCTCTTGATGCCAATCCTCTTCTCAGGCCACTCACACATCCTGCAGCAGCCAATGCTCCCAGCAATGATACATCACTGTCCATTGCTCAATAGTCATCAAGTACAGAAACATTACCAACTGTAAGTACTCAGACTCAACTTTGTCTCACTGGTGATTTAGTTGCCTCTACACATCAGTCTGTGCAGCCTGACTTGGTCTCTGCTCCACCTAATACTCATTCGATGCAAACGCGTGGAAAGAACAAGATCTTTAAGCCAAACAAAAAGTACGCATACATGGCAACGTCTCCCGTATGTCAAGAGATTAAACCTGCAACATATCGTCAAGCTTTAAAAGATGACAAATGGAGATATTCAATGAATGATGAGATTAATTCTCAAATTCGAGAACATACATGGGACCTTGTTCCTCCTGAATGCATCGAAAATATCATTGGTTGTCGATGGGTTTTTCGTATAAAGCGGCTGCCTAATGGAGAAGTGGATCGATACAAGTCTCGACTAGTTGCTAAGGGGTTTCATCAACGCCCAGGTATTGACTATTTTGAGACTTTCAGCCCTGTTATTAAGCCTGCATCAGTTTGTCTGGTTCTCAGTGTTGCTACATCCAGAGATTGGACACTACGACAATTCGATGTTAACAACGCCTTCTTGCAAGGTCCACTTGATGAAGCTGTGTACATGGAACAACCACCGGGTTTTATTAATCAAGATACACCAGACTATGTATGTAAGTTAAACAAAGCTATATACGGTCTGAAACAAGCACCAAGAGCTTGGTACATTTCTTTTGGAGTCTGGTTTCGTTAACATTTTTGCAGACACTTCTCTATTTGTGCTCTTAACTGCGAATTCAGTCATCTTCCTTTTATTTTAGAAACTTTTCATAATTTTATATCTAAAACTATAAACTCTTCATCATAATTTATTATTATTAAATAATATAAATTATTGAAGTTATTTAATACATATTTATATTTTATGAATAATTTTAAATTAATTTTTATGAATGATCTTTTAATTGACATCCAATCTTTTTAGTTTTTATTTATTTTGCAGTTATAAAATATTTAATGTATTAAACGATAGTCATAGTATTAATAAAAATCAATTATTTCATAATTTTTTATATAATATTACAACAATAGAGATTAATAACAATATTTATGCGAAAATATAGGAAAAGAATAATATTAATGTTTAGGAATGTGATTAAGAATGATGTCATATACCATCGCCTCCCAGCTGTTGTACCACGAGCTCACGATCAAATTTTATCTTTTTCTTTATCTCCGCACACAAAATGGCGCTATCAGTATATAAAACATAATGAGTGGGCAATCCTCCCGTCTACTGGGTTCTTTGTAGACAAGAGTGATTGATCCTCAAATAATTTAGTCTCATTTTCTCGATTTATCAAATTCTCAATTTCTCATTTTAATTACTCAAATTCTCAATTACTCAAATTCTCAGTTACTCAAATGTGTGACAATTGGTACTCACTCAGAAACCTGATTATCACACTGGTCCACATGTGATGAATGGATGCTAACTCATTCCACATGAACATCACACGTTCACGAGAAACCAGTGCTCACTCGGTACACTCGGTGCTCCATCTAGTCAGTCAGTTCACTCAGAACATCTGTTGACTAGACCTCAAAACTCAGAAATGTTTTACTCAAAGTTCCACATGTGATGAACAGATGCTAATTCATTCCACCCGAACATCACACGTTCACGAGAAACCGGTGCTCACTCAGTGCACTCGGTTCTCCATCTAGTCAGTCAGTTCACTCAGAACATCCGTTGACTAGACCTCAAAANTTTAAATTAAATATTAAACCGACCCTCGGTTTAATAATTACTCATTTAAACACACAACTCAAACACCACACAGACTCAACACAAAATCACACAACATACAATCAAGACCATTATTAAATTAAATGATTTAAAAAAAACAATCAAAATTATTGATCCACGGTCATGCACGCACCTTAGTCTCTGAAGGTGTGAAAAGACCAAACTGCCCATGACTTGCTAAATTACCAAAATGGCCCTAAAATATTTTAGGTCATATTTAGTAATCAGACACAAAATACAACTCAAATGAACCCCATAAACACTTCCGGGATCCCTACAATTGATTTTCCGGAATTCTGGAAATTTCCAGAAAATCCCTAAAAATCAAATAACTTCAGAAACTTACAGAAACTATCATCCTCAAAGATGAAGTCACAAAACAAAATCCAACCATACAATTCACAATCCAACCGTTGAAAATCAACTTCTAGATGTGTAGAAGCAGCTCACAAAATATCTCAAAGATCGAACCATAGATCAACTTGGGATCTAACTTTGAATACACATTGGTCTAAATCGCGTCTCCAATATATGACCTCACAAAAACATGAATATCTCTTAGAATATGAATGCACATTAAAATCCGTAAATTGGTAAATCTAGATCTAAGGCTTACCTATAACTCCACAAAACATTACCACCTTTTCAATTGATTTGCTATGTCAAACGTATTTTATTCCATGATATATATGTTCTGTCTACATCATCTTCATGTGTAGACTTCATTTTTTTTCTTTTGAACTAACTTTAGGACTTTTCTTTTCCTCTTTGAAGGTCACAAAAATTAGAGCTAAAATTAGAGATTTTGTGATTTGTGACTTAATTATGTGATAACTTAATCACTTATTAAGTCATATGCTTATTAGGCCCAATTCTTCTTTAATCACATTTTTAATACCTTAACCCTTTAGCCTTTAATTTGTGATCATTTAACGATATACTCTTTGGGCTTTGATCCAATTTAAAATGATCACTTAATAATAATTAAAAGTTCAGAGTTTTCCAAAATCCAATCATTTTTAATTAATTATTAACTCTTTTTGGACTTTTATAATCCATGATCCAATTAATTCATAATTATAAATTTGTAGGGTTTCCAAGCCCAACTCTTTTTAATCATTTCATTAATTATTTTGGGCTTCCAAACCCAATTAATTTGACACTCCATCGGACCACAGAGCAACATTTGGATTCTCTGAAACTTTCGGAATTTTGTCCACAACAACAACTTAGATCACGGGTCGGTCCAACTGATATGGTTTGATTTATTCGGTTCAATGTCACAGTAAACCGATCTGGCCATGATCGACAAACCATTTCATTAAACTAAACTCGGAAAACTATAACCCTAAACCAACTTTTTGATCCTAAACCGGATCACAGATGTTACAATTCTCCCCCACTAAGAATATATTCTTCCTCGAATCTACCGTCAACTCGTCACTCAGACCGGCAATCTCATAAAATTGAGATCCCTCACTCGAAAATCTCATAGGAATGAGATACGCATTTAATAAGAATGAGATACTCACCCCATAAATCTCGTAACCGAGATACTCTAATGCATAAATATCATCACATGAGATACTCAAACTCAATACACTTATATTATTTCTGAAGATTTGCACATGTTAAACTCAAATTACTTATTATGTGATGGATCAACTCAAAACTCAATACTCAAAACTCAAAACTCAAACATGTTCCATACATAAATAAGTCTCAAAACTCAAATACAAGTACAATCTCGAAAATAAAAACTCAAAACTCAACAACAAGAACTACTCAGTCCTCCACAGGAATTGACTCTTCCTGCAACTTGCTATACAACTTGGGAAACTTGCGTTTTAATTTAGCCTCTGACTCCCAAGTTTCCTCATACTCATCATTACAGTCTCAACAGACTTTCATCTCTGGCACTTCCTTCCTATGGAACACTCTAACCTGACAGTGCAAAACCTCAATGGGCCGTGCCTCTATCACCATACTCGGTGTAAGGTCTGTAGGAATATCTTTAACCACTCGGTCGTCTCTATGTAAACACTTCTTCAACATAGACACATGAAACACCTTGTGAAAAGCTTGCATAGAATCAGGCAACTCGAGCCTATATGCAACTTGTCCTACCCGTTCCACAATCTTAAGAGATCCCATGTACCTCGGACTCAACTTATTCTTAGATATCGACATGTTCGGTCCTCTAAGCATGGCCATTTTCAGATAAACCATATCACCAAGTTCAAACTCTAAATCATTTCGATGCTTGTCGACATAATTATTTTGTCTATCCTGAGCCTCCTTCATGTTTAACTTAACAATCCGGATCTTCTCAGGAGTTTCTTGGACAAAGTCCTCACCTAACAAGCTCATCTCCCCCACTTGAGTTCAACATAGAGGGGTCTTGCAAGGCCAACCATCCAGTGCCTCGAAAGGCATCATTCCAATACTAGCATGATAGCTATTGTTATAAGCAAACTCGACCAAATTCAGATGGTTAAACCAATGCCCATCCCAATTTAACACACACATCCGCAACAGATCCTATAAAGTCTGGATGGTCCTCTCGGACTGTCTATCGGTCTGCGGGTGATATGCAGGGTTCATGTGTACCTTAGTACCCATGTTTTTCTGGAAGGCTCTCTAGAACTGCGATGCAAACCTCGGATCTTGATCCGATACAATGTTCAGTGGCACGCCATGCAACTTAACAACCTCAAACACGAACTTTCAAGCCAAGACCTTTGAACCATCAGTCTTCTTGTAGCTAAGAAGTGTGCTGACTTGGCCAATCGATCCACGATGACCCAAATGGCATCCTTGCCCCTTGATAGTGGAAACCAACCACGAAGTCCATCGTGGTCATCTCCCATTTCCACTCAGACATGGAGAGACTCTGCAGTAAACCACTCGGTACCTGATGCTCAGCCTTAACCAGCTGGCACGTGTCACACTCGGCAGCCCACTTAGCAACATCCTTCTTCATCCCTACCCACTGATAATACCGTTTGAGGTCACGGTACATCTTGGTAGCTCCCGGATGAATCGAAAACAGACTCTGGTGTGCTTCCCGTAGAATTTCCTGCCTTAGCACCTCATCCTTTTGTATACACACCCGCCCGTTAAGCATGATAGTTCCGTTGTTGGCAACCACATACTCAGACTTCTCAGACTTAGTAGCCCTAATCAACCCCTCATCAACCTGCTGTGCTACTCGAACTCTGCTCAGAATATCCGCCTGATTCACAGCCTCCAAACCCAGCGACTCGGTTCATCGGAGACTGCACACAGACTCAAGGTACTCACCATGCCAACTAAGGCCTCGGTGTCTCGTTCAAGGTTAGTGACAACCCGCTTCCTGCTCAAAGCATCGGCCATTACATTTGCCTTACCCTGTGATAAGAGATCTTAAGATCGTAATCTGCCACTAATTCCATCTATCGGCGTTGTCTCAGGTTCAACTCAGGTTGAGTGAAGATATACTTCAACTCTTGTGATCAGTGAACACTTGGACCTTTCCGCCGTATAGACAAGATCTCCAGATCTTAAGTGCAAACACTACCGCTGCCATCTCTAGGTCATGCGTAGGGTAGTTGCACTTATTCTTCCTCACATCTGCCTCATAAATGGGGATCTGATAATAACCCGAAGCTAAATCGATCTTAGAGAACCACGTGGCCCCCACAACTGATCCAGTAACTCATCGATCCTCGGTAACGGGTATTTGGTCTTCACAGTAACCCGGTTCAAACCTCGGTATNTCATCGGAGACTGCACACAGACTCAAGGTACTCACCATGCCAACTAAGGCCTCGGTGTCTCGTTCAAGGTTAGTGACAACCCGCTTCCTGCTCAAAGCATCGGCCATTACATTTGCCTTACCCTGTGATAAGAGATCTTAAGATCGTAATCTGCCACTAATTCCATCTATCGGCGTTGTCTCAGGTTCAACTCAGGTTGAGTGAAGATATACTTCAACTCTTGTGATCAGTGAACACTTGGACCTTTCCGCCGTATAGACAAGATCTCCAGATCTTAAGTGCAAACACTACCGCTGCCATCTCTAGGTCATGCGTAGGGTAGTTGCACTTATTCTTCCTCACATCTGCCTCATAAATGGGGATCTGATAATAACCCGAAGCTAAATCGATCTTAGAGAACCACGTGGCCCCCACAACTGATCCAGTAACTCATCGATCCTCGGTAACGGGTATTTGGTCTTCACAGTAACCCGGTTCAAACCTCGGTATTCAATACACAACCGGAAACTACCATCCTTCTTCTTGACAAAAAGGACTGGTCCTCCCCAAGGTGAACTACTCGGTTTGATAAAACCCTTATCCAGCAACTCTTCAAGTTGCTTCTTAAGCTCTGTCATCTCAGCCGGTGCCATCCGATATGGTGCCTTAGACAGCGGCGCTGTCCCTGGCTCCAACTCGATAGTAAACGGATCTGATCTCGATGGTGGTAAGCAGCTCAACGGTCGAAAGAAAATTTCAAACGCACAAACAACTTCGATGTCTTTCACCTCAGCTTGACAAACCTCTGTTGGAATAGAGATAGTTGCTAAGTAAGCTTTGCAGCCAATCTCAATCAAATATTACGCATGTACAGCCGAAATCACTAGGCACCCGGTAGTCAGTCTCACTCCCTGATAAACTCGACTTCCCGATGCCAACTCGAACACTACATGCCCTTGGTAGCAATCTAAATGGGCTTGATACTTATTTAACCAACTCATCCCTAGAATCACATCGTATAGTTCCACCGGAGACACAATCAAATCCGCAGGTATGAGCTCTCCAACAATAACCACATCCACACCCTCAGCACAACCTTGGATCCTAAAACAACATCCCTCATCTACTCGTACTAAATCGAAATGACTAGCTGGTAACTCAAAATTACCAGCAACTACTGGTCCAATCTCAATTACCTATCCAGGTGAAATACCTTGGCGATATGCGCTGATGTTGAACAACACCACTCTCTCGGTTTTTGGCCTCCGTTACAAAAGATACACATCACCTACATTTAAAGTCACCTTGAGGAACAGACAGACTTCCGGTTACAACCAAACACATAGAGAAGAAATCTAGAAACTTCCCAAACAAACAAGTACAGAAGTGAATAGAATCCTACCAGTGTCCAAGCTGAAACCATTCGTCCCATTTATCCTCTCATCCAAGTTTCAAACTTGTAGTGACTCCTTACGAAGTTGTGCACTATTTCTTGCTAGCGGAAATGCCAGTTTTATTCCATACCTAACTCAGCGTACTATTAATACCAACTCCAAATAGCCCTCTCGACCATATGACTTCACGCGGATGAACTGTGTGAGTGTACACTCAACACATTATAGCTCAATCCTCCTCAGCAATAGCTTCTCGCTCAACCAACTCAGCCAAGGTGGCATATATCTGCAGATTGCAACGGTTCCTGATCTCAAGGTGCATGCCCCTCAGAAAACGTCAAATATGAAAATCCTCATCCTCTAAATCTCTGCCACCAAATCGATTAAGTCGGTTGAAATCAGTCTCATACTCTCGGATACTATGGTTCCCTTGAGTCAAATCCAGAAACTCACACTTTAACCGATCCAGGGCCTCACGCGGAACATACTTGCGTTGGAACTCTGCAAAGAAGTCGGTCCACACTAACTCAATACTGTCACGTCTGGGAGCTACACCCTTCCACCAGGAATGAGCGTTAGCCTCCAGGTAATGAGTCTCCAGATCCAGCTTGATAAGGACATCCCTTGCACACCCGGCCTGGAACAGGAGGAGTCAAACTTGGAGGCTGAACCATTGGAAGAGGAAGTAGCTGTGACTACCATACCACAAGGAGAACCATTCACTGTCATCAAGAACACCAGAGCAAGGACTTACAGGGTCAAATTCAACCAGTTTGTGCAGCAAGCTTTGGACAAAAAGGCAAGGAGCAAAGACAGCCGGATACAAGCTACCTTTGGGAAGCAAGAGCTTTGTGTCTTCACTATCATCACTGAGTGAAGACACCTTCTTCAGTCATCAAGGGATGGACACTCTTTTCCTCATCCAAGTTGATCTACACTGGGTCTGGAACTTGATGCCTTCACCTTACTCCCAAGGTTCATGCAGCTTGGAAATTCCATGACAAGTTTGCATCAATCTAAGGTGGAGAACTATCTCAAGGAAGACACCATCACTGGTCTTCCTTTTCTTTATTTTGTTGACCTTGTAAAGACATTTTATTGACCAGAGTTTTTGGTCTTTAGGGTTGTATTTTGCGGATTAAGTCATGCTATAAAAGGCATGACTAAACACTTTAGCAAGGTTACGCTTTTGATTAATGAAACGACTTTGTCTTTGAAACTCTCTAATCCTTTGGTAGCC
>KE158430.1:0-28517 GCA_000411055.1 Leavenworthia alabamica | reverse complement strand
TGTCAGGGACAGACCGGTCGGGTGAAGTGTGACCCGACCAGGTAACATGGCTAAAAATAAGTTTTTGTCATTGATTCTAATGGGCGTGTCGTACGTTTCTGTAGGAAACCGAATAGCTGGATTCGGTCTAGATTCTCAGATATACAACATTCAAGGTGAGTGCAGGACCGAAGTTGGCAGGAATCCGTATCGACCTAGGCTAGTCCGGTGTAGTGTAGGGGTGGCATCACGTAGATGCTACAGACATGTGCTTGATGATGTTTTGCATACATGGCTATTGTTGTGGCGATATACTCGGTGTGGATACCGAATGCGTCGGGATATTCTTGTGTGGTGCACCATATTTATATTGTAATAGCATATGCAGTATTGTGTACCGTGTAGTGTCGCTATTTTATTGTGGTGTTACACGACGCGGGCTACTTAGGCTGTCCGGATTCAGAAGCGGAGCCGGTAGTCGGGAAGAACGTCTCACTCAGTATTATAATAAACTGACCACTCTCTTTTGGGTGCAGGTAAAGAGATGTGAGGTTAGGAGCACGTGGACCCGTAGCTGGAACAAGAGATGACATACGTGGACGGTGTCGTAGTGGTGTCGGGATATGTATTCCCTTGTATTTATATTATATGTGTTGTATTTGTTTATATTGGTTAGTGTGTTATGAAAATTTTTAAAATACATATATAGAATGTGGACCACGTGGTGTGTTCGTGTCAATTTGGTATCAAAGCGGAGTTGTTTCTAGGATCATGAATCTCGGTATCAATATGAAATTTGACTTGAGCAGAAGAAAGAGTCAAGACTCCCCTGTCAATACAATTTTTTGGTGATTAAAATGGACATTAATACTGCTCTGGACATCAATTTATATCCGAATCCATAAGAGATGAAATTTTTTTTAGTTATGCTCCCTTTCTTTAAATTAAATATAGTTTTTGGTTTTTAAATTTGTTTTATGTTAGTTGTTGTTTTAACTTTTCAATATAAATATTTTACAAAATTTTCATTCTTCTACTCGTTGTTTTAATAGCCTAACAAATTAAATAAATTAGATATATTTGTATTAGGGTTAAAACAAGAAAATATAAAAAAATTAATTATTTTCTTAAGAACTATGAAAAACCTTTAAACAACAATTATTGTAAAACAGAGTAAGTATTTTTCAGATTAGAGATGCATATAAATCCAAACCAGAATCTGATCTTAAATATCCTATCCGAATCGATTTTAGTTTCTTATCAAAATCCGATCAGTTTTTATATCGAATAAATTTTGGATCCGAGTCCAATCAAAATAATTTTGGATAATTGAACTAGCCAAAGTATATAGACTAATTTTACCACAACAACCAACAAAATCACATAATCACTCATCCTCGTCATTTCATATGTTGGATTTCTTGGTTAATCATGTATTTAACTTTTTTTTTATTTGATTGTCAAAACCAATTGCTATTTTGCAAGCTTTTGGCTGGATGATTCCTTTTTTTCGTTTGTCGTGTAGTATATTCTTTTTATTTTTTTTTCTCATATTTTATGTATAAAGTCTTCTAATTATGTTATCTATTATCTAACATCCATCTTTTGTTAACATAAATTATTTATTAAAAAACAAATCTTAAATCAAAGGTTGACTATAAAATATTGTTGTTAAATAATCCAAAAAAAATCACAACCACAAAAGCAATGCTATTCACATTTAATGTACTATCAATAGACTTTTTTACTTATGCATAAGAAGATTCGCCGGAAACATGAACAAATCATAAATCAAATTTTAAATATTGATGTTAAATAATCCAAAATATCACAAAACCAAAGATAATGACTTTTGGTGAACTAGCTCATTCTCGTTGTCTTATTATTCATTGTTTCTAATCAGATTCTTCATTACAATATTGTTTTTATTAAAAATTAAAAAATCCAGAATAAATAGTATCAAATAACTCAATATCTAAAATCAAGCTGGTAAAAAACTATGTTAAGCAAAACAACCACTAGTTAAACATCAAGAAACATTATTGACATTCATGAACAAACTCATTCTCATTATTTTGTTACTCTTGCATCTTGGTATGCGTTTAATTGATTGTGTTTAAATTTTATTGCATTTGATCATGACAATTTCTAACTTCTCATTCTTATGAATTTCAAAGACAAAATTGGAATGAAACACATGCATGTATTGAAGAATTCATGATTTTTAATAAAACTACAAAATGTACGAATTTTGCAAAAACAAAAAAATATTAAAATGTGAATTTAATTTGAGATTAAATGTATAGTCGCAAAAAACTACAAAATATACCATTGAAACACATATTTTATAGAGAAAAATATACCAAACCTTGTCATTCTCGTTAATTCCATTGATATCATCATCAAGACCATTTCCATTAGTGATTTTTTGAAAAACCAATTCATCATTAACAACAATTGATGAAGAATTCTCCTTGGCCTCTGAAAATTGACATATTAGGGTTTAAAGATCAAATAAATCTTGGAGTATCCATCTCTTTAAATTTACATTTACGTAAATTTCATGAACAAAGAATTGGAGATCGTTATGGATGTGTCTATGGATTAATGTGGAACAACAGTGGTGATCTTTTTGAGAATGTGATTCAAAACTCCAAAGTTTGGAAGGATTTTAAAACATATGAAAATTGAAATATTTTCAGATGTTTGGGAATGAAAATCACGAAAAAGTCATCGTGTTTGTGAATGAAAAATGTTACGAATACACAATTAATGATGAACCACTAACCTCCATTAACTTTTATACAATAATGGAACATAAAAAAAAAAAAGGAGGCAGTCAAAGAAGGAAAATTGGAAAAGAATGAGGTCACCGTAAAATAGAGACAATAAAAGAAAAGAAATAAGAAAAAATTAAACGAAACTGAGTAATAAAGTTTAATTAGTGTAAATTTATGCTTTTATGTTGTGTCTCGGCTATTTATTATGTTTAAGTGGGTTTTATGTTGTGTTTAAATTATGTTATGATGAATGAAAAATAAATTACTAACTCATACAGTTATATGCATAACCCATTTATTAATCATTATAATAAATTAGTCCAAACCATTTGAAATAAAAAGAAAAACATTCATAACATTTGGCATATTTTCATCATGTATAAAGTAATGTTTTGAGTGTACAAATAGTATTTTGAGAGAAACTAAACATAGAAACAATTTGGAAACAATATTCATTGATGAAAAAGTTGGTATATTTACTATATGTTTACATGTTGTTATTGATCATATGCACATAATTTGTATTTTAATTTTAATAAATATATATATTTAGGAAATCCATAATGTTTTTAAATACCTTACATCATACTCCTTATTTCTCTCAATTCAAATCATTTTTTGTTCTCTCATTTCTCTCATTTGAGTGTTCCAAAAAACTGAGGGTAGTGAGTAGCGGAAATAAAAATGGTGATAAAGAGAAGTAAAATATGATAAAGAATATGTACGACAATGACATCTATTTGTTTAATAATATCATTGATATTATCAAAAAAATTTTAATTAATAAGTTTAAACATTAAGTATATAAACTACAAAAATTATACTCATCTTCTAGCGATTGCACTTTCTAAAATTTTTGAAGATCACTAAACTTATGAAAAAACCACTTTGATAAAAAAATGAAATAGCTATGTTCAAGTTCTTAAACATGACAACAGAAATAACATAAGAATTTGGACCAAAAGAAAAAAAAAAAAGCAATTTGAAACAAGAAACCAAATTATTTTGTTAAAAGAATTATATGATTCAACAATCACTTAAAAGTGACGAATGCATTTAATTTTTGAATAGTATAGATCGGAGGAAGTACTCAAAATGGCAAACGGTGATTGCAAAATACAGTGCAATAAACAAAGAAAATTATTATTTATTTAATAATAATCAAATGATCTGATGAATAAATAATGTTTGGATATAAAAATACTAAATATAATGATTGAATATAAGAATATGCACAGAATTTGTATTTGAAATTTAATAGATAGATAGATAGACAAATAAACAGATAGATATACAAATAAACAGATAGATAAATACATAGATAGATAGATGACATTATATATTTCATCATTTTCATCAAAGCATGAGGTATTAAAGTAACATATTATCACATAACTCAATATCTAAAATCATGCTGATGAAAAATTATGTTAAGCAAAACAACCACTAGTTAAAGAGCAAGAAACATTATTAACATTCATGAACAAAGTCACTATCATTGTCTTGTTACTCTTGCATCTTGGTATGCGTTTAATTGATTTGAGTTTAAGTTTTATTGCATTTGGTCATGACAATTTTGACTCTTTATTCTTATGAACTTCAAAGACAAAATTGGAATAAACATATGAACGAATAGAAGAATTCATGGCTTCTAATAAAATTACAAAATGTACGAATTTTGAAAAAACAAGAAAAATATTAAAATTTAAATATAATTTGAGTTTAAATGTGTAGTTACAAACCAATTTTCATTTCATATGTTGGATCTCTTGGTTAATCATGTATTTAACATGTTTTCGATCTGATTGTTAAAACCAATTGCTATTTTTCAAGCTTTTGGTTGGATGATTCTTTTTTCGTTTGCCGTGCAGTAAAGTTTTCTTATTATTTTCCCACTTTATTTATGGATACCCATCTTCTAGCTATGTTATCTAACATATATCTTTTGTTAGCACAAATTATTTATTAAAAACAAACAAATCTTAAATCAAACGTTGACTATAAAATATTGTTGTTAAATAATCCAAAAAAATCACAAACACAAAAGCAACACCATTCACATTTAATGAACTAACAATAGACTTTTTGGCTTATGCTTAAGAAAACTAGTTGAAAACAAGAACAAATCATATATAATATATCAAATTTTAAATATTAATGTTAAATAATCCAAAATATCACAAAAACCAAAGGTAATGACTTTTGGTGAACTATCATTCTCGTTATCTTATTATTCATTGTTTCTAATTAAATTCTTCATTACAATATGGTTTTTATTAAAAAAAATTAAAAAAATCCAGAATAAATACTATCACATAACTCAATATCTAAAATCATGTTGGTGAAAAATTATGTCAAGAAAAAACAACCACTAATTAGCTAGAAACATTATTTACATTCATGAACAAACTCATTATCATTGTCTTGTTACTTTTGCATCTTGGTATGCGTTTAATTGATTGAGTTTAAGTTTTATTGCATTTAGTTATGAAAATTTTGACTTCTCATTCTTATGAACTTCAAAGACAAAATTGGAATGAAACACATGCATTAAGAGAAAAATTCATGACTTCTAATAAAATTACAAAATGTACGAATTTTGCAAAAACAAGAAAAACATTAAAATGTTAAATATAATTTGATTTTAAATGTGTAGTTGCAAAAAACTACAAAAATATACCATTGAGACACATATTTTATAGAGAGAAATAGAACAAACATTGTCATTATAGTTAATTTCATTTATCATTATCAAGACCATTTTCATTAGTGATTGTTTGAAAAACCATTTCATTACGAACGACAATTGTTGAAGAATTCTCCTTGCCCACTAAAAAATTCATCTGAAAGTTGATATATTAGGATCTAAAGATCAAGTAAATCTTGGAGTATTCATCTCTTTCAAGATACATTTACGTAAATCTCATGAACAGAGAATTGGAGATCGTTATGGATGTGTCTATGGATTAATGTCGAACAACAGTTGTGATCTTTTTGAGAATGTGATTCAAAACTCCAAGTTTAGAAGGATTTTATTCAACATATGAAAATGTTTTTATTTTCAAATGTATGTGAATGAAAATCACGAAAAGTCACCATATTTGTGAATAAAAAATGTTACGAATACACAATCAATGATGAACCAATAACCTCCGTTAACTTTTATACAATAATGGAACATAAAAAAAAAAAAATTGAAGCAGCGATGAAAGAAGAAGAAAAAATGAGGAACCAGCGTAAGATAAAGACAAAGAACAAAATTAAGAGAAACTAAGTAATCAGGTTTAATTAGCGTAAGTTTATGTTTTTATGCTTTTATTATGTTTTGATAAATGAAAAATAAATTATTAACTCATACAGTCATATGGATAATCTATTTATTAACTATTATAATAAATTAGTCTAAACCATTTAAAATAAAAATAAAAACACTCATAACATTTGGCATATATTTTATCATGTATAAAGTAATGTTTTGAGTGTATGTAACAGGTGGTGTAGGTATTAAATATAAAACAAATTTGAAAATAATATTTATTGGTGCAACAGGTAGTGTATTTACTATATGTTTACATGTTTTTATTGATCGTATGCACAGAATTTGTACTTAATTTTAATAAACATATAGATTTATGAAATCCACAATGTCTTTAAATATTCTAAATCATACTCCTTATTCTCTCATTTCAAAACATTGTATTCAGCAAATTTGAATTCAATTTTTAATGGTAATGTTTTTTTGAGTAGTTTAACAAAACAAAAAAAAATTCTATAGGTGAAAAGTTTTTTGTAAAGAACAAACGATTTGATATTGAGTAGTTGTTTAAAAAAACTAAGAGTAGTGAATAGCGGGAATAGAAATGAAGAGAAAGAAAAATATGATGCGATAAATGCTATGTATGACAATGATATCTATTTGTTTGATAATATCATTGATACTATCAAACAAATCTTTTAATTATCAAATCCAAATATCATGTACATGAGCTACAAATACTAAACTCATCTTCTAGCGACTGCACTTTCTAAAACCACTTTGATAAAAAAAGAAACGACTATGTTCAAATTCTCAAACATGGGAACAGATATAACATAAGAAGTTGGACAAAAAGAAAGAAATCAATTTAGTTGAACAACAAAAAAAATCAATTTAAAAAAAAAAAGAAACCAAATTATTTAGTTAAAAGAATTATATAATTCAACAATAACTTAAAAGTGACGAATGAATTTAATTTTTGAGTAGTATAGATAGGAGGAAGTACTCAAAAATGGCAAACGATGATTGCAAAAGACAGTTCAACAATAAAAAGAAATATAAGTTTTTTCTTTATTTAGTAATAACAAATGATTCGATGAATAAATAATGTTTGTATATAAAAATATTAAATAGAATGATTGACTATATGAATATCCACATAATTTGTTTTTTAAAAAGGGAAAAATATTAAAAAATCGCAAACTTTCCAAATATCGCCAAATAAATTATGAACTTACAAAATCGAAAAATAATTTTCATCTTTTGGTTGATTTTTTAATTAAATACAAGATTTTTCGTTGATCGGTCAGATTAGGCATTCCGTTATATCGTTTAACTGTGGATTATGATGGGGTTAATTAAACCGTGAACAGTGCCGTTACGTTAAAACACAACCATTTTACACAGACGCCATTTTGTAATTTAACGAAAATTAAACTTAAAAATTCCCAAATCGAGATAAGGTTGCAGAGATTGATAGGACGACTATGAAAGAGTGAGAGAGAGAGAGATTAGACTCTCTCTTAATCTCTTCAGCCATCCCTCTAACTTTTTCTGTAATCGACTGTTCACGGTTTAATTAATCCCGTCATAATCCACCATTTGTCGATTTAACGAAAGGCCTAATCTGCCCGGTCAAAGCAAAGTTTTGTATTTAATTAAAAAGTCAACCAAAAGATGATTATTTTTCGATTTTGTAAGTGCATATTTTATTTGGCGATATTTAGAAAGTTTGCGATTTTTTTAACATTTTTCTCGGTTCTTATTTTATTTTAGTAAGAACTGAGTGATGATGTATTTAAGCAAACATTATCAACGAGTTAAGGTTTATCACTATGTCAAACAAAATCAATCCAAGAAAAAATTATAATTTTTGACCAAAAAAAAGAAATTATAAACAAACCAAAAAAAAATCTTCAAAATGATCAATTTGATGGTTCATACTCTGTTTTTCTGGATTTATATATTTAAATGCCCATTCAATCTTATTTCATATAACAAATCAGATTTAATAAATCCAGCACTTCGATCTTAGCCGTCCATCACTAACAGAGATCTCATCTTACGGTTGCATGCCTTTCATGCGATCTAACCTCACTCGCTTATCATTCGATCAAAGTCATTGTTTCACATTTGGTTAAGTATATACATATAATTGTTTTTGTTGTATACTATATTAAATCCATGTATCATTTTACAAAAAAAAAAAGAAAAAAAAAGAATGTAATGGGAAATGTATTTTTTTTTTTAATTACGGTAGCCTTTCTCCTTTTAAAAATCTTCATTATATTATGAAAAAATCACAAATTGATGATTATTTCTAAAATTGTTTATTAATATATTAATGACAAATGACGATAGATCTTGTATAGTTTATACTAAATAAAAAAATATGACCATGTATTTTACATGGTATATTTTAATGCGTTACTTTCCAAACGTAAAGTAATTTATAAATTACAATATTATAATATTATTTTAGAAATATTATTGTTGAGAAATGTGATGTATTTTTTTAGAAATAACTATTTTTTTTTTTGGTCAAAAGAAATAACTATATTTTTATATATTATATGTATTCATTTAAGTATACATTTTTATGAGAAACAGAGGAAGGGGACTTTCTGTTTATTGAGCCTAATTTAATCAGTGGCGGAGACATTATTTTAAGAGGGGTGTCATATTACATCCATGAAATTTTAAAATTTGGTGTAATTTTATTAAAAAAAATTATATTAAGATTTATTTATTTAATATATTGACTCCCATAAATTAAGTTTTTTTTTAATATTTTGATCCCCATATTCCTAGTTCCCCTACTGATTTTCATCATACAGAATATAGTGAAATGTACTTTCTTTCTTTTTTCTATTAAACTCTTTAATTTGTATCGTGATAAGATGATAATTTACACGACTAATAGTAATGCAAAATTATTTCTGTATTATGCCAAAAAGAAGTAGTTTTAAATAATATTTCACATTTTTTAATAATTATTTTTGTTTCTAAAATTAATTTCTTTTTAATTTTTAATTGAAACTGATAAAATCAAATGTTTTTGAATATATTTTAGTCAACACTAGTTTTTGCCAATATGATAATCATAATGTTGACTACATATTTTCATATAATTCGCATATCTAACATATAAAAAACTATAATTAGTATTCACTACACATTTCAGTTGATCTAATAAACACAAACAATGTTGTTATATGTGTTTTCATTATTGGAAATGTATCAGACATAAATATATATTATGTTGTATATATATATATTTTAAGGTGCCTTATGAATCATGCAGAAACATTTATGTCACCTTTATTTACGTACCAGTGTCCATTAGCTTTGTCTAATGTTTTATGTTATCTATTTTGTTGATCTTTGATTTGAAGTGCTCAAAGTTCATATTGAAAAGCAACAAAAAAAAAGATCCAAGAGCATATTATATTCATTACCTCAAATGAAATTACACAAGAGATAATTACAATCATAATAAATAGATTCATAGGTTTCATCACTTATGTGTATTTTTACTGTATTTATACGGTTGTTATGTATAAATAAAATATACGTGTTGTTTATATTATCCAGAAAAAAAATTAAACAAAGACTTTTCACAATTAAACTTGAAGAATAAAGTAAACACATCTCTTGAAATATAGTAAAATATATTGTTGTCCTATCCGTTCCAACGTTTATAATATAGGCTCGATCCTAAGAGTATATCACTTACCCGGTTATCTAGAACATCTATTATATTAGAAGCATTTTTGTAAAAAAAATTTAGTATAGTGATATATTTTAAATTTAAATTTTTAAATTTTTTATATGATTTTTTTAAAAATTAGTCTTTTTAGTTTTTTTATAATTTAAAATTTTAATGGATTTACAAAAATATATTAGATATATAAATATTATTTTGAACATATTTTAGATTAAAAAAAAAATTTGTCAAAGGCATCGAGAATAGTTGAACTTCCCTATAAAACAATTTTACGAAAGCAAAGTCAAGTGTTATGTTTTAACAAAAGCTGAGATGCTTTGGAAACTCTACGAAGATCTTTCAACTTGTCGAATATGAAATCTTGTTCTTTAATAATATCCTCTTTTGAAACCCTAGGAACATCTTCTAACTCCTCAATCAAGAAGTCTCGCTCTTTAAGTATTTCGTCGATGGATCTCAATGAGATTGTTGCAGTCTTTAAACACTTTGAGTTGGCTAAAACATATGTCAAGAATACTTCTTCTTCTACACTATTCCTATATTCTATCCACTCGAATATTTCAAGCTCTGATGACAAGCATTTGGGAACAGAACTCGGTTGGTTCCATGAAAGTGAGGTATCTTCGGGTTCAAATAAAAATTCCTAAGAAGAAATATGTATATATATACATGTTAAGCAAAATATGACAAATATGGATATATAAAAGACGAGAAGAGGATATATACTTACAGAACTAATGACAAGATTATTTAGTTTTGGAGCATTTCCAAGTAAAAGCATTAGTGATTTTAACCAATCTAAATCTTTTGGACATAGACATATTGTTAACATCTTAAGTTGAGAGAAGTTGGTGTTGCCACAAAGTTTAAACTGCAATAAAAAAACAACTTAATGCATGTAATGATCACAAACTATATATAGATATAGATAAAGAGAGTTATTACCACTTGGTTAGTAGCATGCATGTCAAGAGACAAGACCTTGGAAAAAGATCTGATGTCAATGGAAGACTTAACATCGATACGAGCATCCTTGAGATGAGGCATATTCTCTACGGAGCAAGAGTCTCCTAAATCATCAACTATGTATAATATTTCTAATTTTGGAGAATCAATAACTAAACACCTATCAGTATCTACTACTACATCATTGTCATCTAAGCATGGTGTATTAAAATAACCTAAACACAGTAAAGAAGACACTTTCACACTAAAATTTTTCACATTATCATCCTTATTTCGGTCTACGTATAAATACTCAAGAATGGGGCAGCTCGATAAGAAACTAACTAGGGAAGTCTCGTCTTTATATAAAACCAACGAAAGCGTAAGATTTAAGAGTGATGGGAGACAACAAGAAGAAGGTAAATCCACAAGAATATTGTGAGAAAGAGTTAATTGCTTAACCGTTTCACAATTGTAAAGTCTCATGGGCAAGCTAGTTGGATTTGCTAACCGGAGTTTTAAATTTAGATCAACCACATGGCAATCAATAGCTTTTGAAATCCACTTTCCAACATCAGCATCAATAGGACATCGTGGACCAAGTTGCATACACAAGCTGCGTATTACATGTGCCTTGTGGAATTGTAATGATTTGTCAAGAAACATCCATATGCTTTTCTTGTTTTCATCATCTTCATCATCATCATCATCTTTTTTACTGTCTTTGTATGTTAGTGTATCTACCATCTTCCAAAGAGAAAACCATCGTTTCGACAGAATCATAGTGGTTACGACGTCTTTTGTAGGTACGTAACGCAATATCATTACAAGCAAATCTTCTGGCAACTCACTGATCCTGTCTTTACTAGCTTCCTCTTCAATCTCAGCTTTTGTCATCTTCACGATTCTAAAAAATTACTGGCAGACGGATCAGTATGTGGAGAAGAGAATATAGTTATTAGGGTTAGAATGAAATTTATATATATATATTTCTAAGCCGACAGAAACTACTAAATTGGGCTTTTTTAAAAATAAATCTGCATCAAGTATTGGGCCTTTTCCTCTCTTCCAAATTGCCACGTCGATCGACAAGATTAAGTTTAAACCGAACCGGTTAGACGAACCTTCACGTATTCACATCTTTGATAAAGATACTGATACTTTAACTTGGTCAAATTCTTCTTTAAATAAATATCTTCAGTCTTCGTCATTCTTGTTTTGATCTCCTCCGATTTGAAATCTCCGGTGATAATGGAATCATATTCAAACCCTAACGTCGACAAGCAATCTTCTTCATCTCTTTACCCTACTGTTGACATGCCTAATCCCGAAGCTCCTAATTCTTCTTCTTCTTCTACTACTAATAATCTCTATCCTTCTCCCGGTATGAACGATCTCGCTAGTAATCTCTTCCCCGATCAAACAGAGACCGTCGCAGCTCCAACGGAGGAAGTAATTTTGAAAATCTCTGGCGCGATTCTCCACTTAATCGACAAATCTTACAGCGTCGAGCTCGCTTGCGGCGATCTTACAATCATTCGTATTTCTCAAGGAGATAATATCGTCGCTGTACTTGCTCGTGTAGCTGATGAGATTCAATGGCCGTTGACTAAAGACGAGAACTCCGTTAAAGACGATGAGTCTCATTACTTGTTTACTCTCCGTTCTCTTTGTTAAAATATTTTTTAAACAACGAAGAAGACAATAATATGCTAAACTATGGACTTACAATAGCTTCAAAAGGTCAAGAGCATTTACTAGATGAGTTAGAGAAGATCTTAGCTGATTACAGTTGTTTCACAGTTCAGCTAGTATCAGAAGAAGCTAAAGAAACAGAGGAAAGAGACNAGCGTCGAGCTCGCTTGCGGCGATCTTACAATCATTCGTATTTCTCAAGGAGATAATATCGTCGCTGTACTTGCTCGTGTAGCTGATGAGATTCAATGGCCGTTGACTAAAGACGAGAACTCCGTTAAAGACGATGAGTCTCATTACTTGTTTACTCTCCGTTCTCTTTGTTAAAATATTTTTTAAACAACGAAGAAGACAATAATATGCTAAACTATGGACTTACAATAGCTTCAAAAGGTCAAGAGCATTTACTAGATGAGTTAGAGAAGATCTTAGCTGATTACAGTTGTTTCACAGTTCAGCTAGTATCAGAAGAAGCTAAAGAAACAGAGGAAAGAGACGGTGGCGAGAGAGACATCGCCGATGGAACTTACTGGAGAGAGGAAAGAGATAGTGGGAAGACGGCTAAGTTGATAGCAACTGGTTCAGGACATTTGATAAAAGGGATTCTTAGGTGTGGAGATGTGACTATATATGGATCGACTTAAGTGGGGGGGGAGGTTGAGTGAGGCTGAGAAGGAGAGTGTTGTTAATCCTGACACCTTGAAAAGAATCAAGAGGTATGGTAATAGACCTTATGAGAAGCATAGAGGTTACAGGATCTGAGTGACGATTGGGATGAAACCAATATTACATGTTATTGTGTGGTTTCGGGCCTGGGGGATTATGGGAATGTGAAATTTTGGGTGTTGATGAATTCAGGTATGGTTGTAAAGCAGCCGAGGCAACAAATTAAGGGCTTGAAGCAGCAGGACATGCTTTGGGAACAGCTTGCTATTAATCCTAAGAGCGTTCTTAAGCCTTCAACACTTGCAAAAACAGCCATTAGATCTGCAGCTTCACAAAAGAAAGCTTAATAAGTGTGTTCATGGTGAAGCAAAACAGAAACCCATCCATTGGTCTTGTATTGTTATCTGTTGATACATAAGTAAAACTTTAAAAAGTGACGTGGATGTGTATTTGTATGTATGAGAATTATTTGATGTTATGAGTTGATACGAATATGTAATGCATGTCTACTCTTCGATGCATTTGATTTGACTGTTGGGAAAAAAAATGTTAAGGATGTTTAACGCTCTGCCGTTTTAAAGCAAAGTGTAGAGTTTGTATGTTGGTTTTGTGTGCGAGGGATACTAGTATACGACATGTTGTTCATATTATATCGGCAAAAGTGGCCCATTCAGGTTTCGAACCTAACCAACTGAGTTAATTGGGCCAACCTGGTCTCGTATTGGATCATGTCAGTAGCAGTTTAGCATTTTTCCATTACATAATCTGAGCAATAAATATTACCGATGTTTAAACGCCGTCGTTTCGGAATGGAAATGGAAGAAGTTCGAGAGCGACAGCTGGAAACTATTTATCAGTAAAACACAAGTACTTAGGATGATTAAGAGAGCTTACCACAACGAGATCTAAAGTCTAAACTCAAATTTTTTTAAAAGTTGTCACTCGAAAATTTTTTACAAAATGGAGCAAGCCTTTTGTGATTTATTCTTCTGATTTGGAGGTTGAAGAACTACTCTGTACTTCTAACCCTGTATTTTTAAGTCTCTTATTGAGATGCTGAACAGTTGTACGCTCTTTGTAAGTTTTTAACTTTTTTTTTTTTTCTTCATTTTTTTTATCTTTTATCCTCTGTTTTAGTATAGCTTTTTGTTCTATACTTTTCTTCATATCAGCGATGTTTTTTATTATTTGGTCCTGCTTGACTTCAATTTCCTGTAAATTTTAACAATGTTCAAGAGTTATGGTTTTTGTATTAACTAAAATAAACACAAAAATTTTTGATTTATACATTACTTAAATCTTGTTGAAGAATACTAAATTTCATATACTAACCTTAATTTCATCATCATCATCAGCAACCAATTTAGCTTTTGATTTCTTCTGCGACATGGTGTTCTTCTCTTGATATGAACGATCTCGCTAGTAATCTCTTCCCCGATCAAACAGAGACCGTCGCAGCTCCAACGGAGGATGTAATTTTGAAAATCTCTGGCGCGATTCTCCACTTAATCGACAAATCTTACAGCGTCGAGCTCGCTTGCGGCGATCTTACAATCATTCGTATTTCTCAAGGAGATAATATCGTCGCTGTACTTGCTCGTGTAGCTGATGAGATTCAATGCCCGTTGACTAAAGACGATGGTAGCGGAATGATGATGAATGAAACAGTCAATGTTTAACCAATACTTGACAAGTAAAAGTTAAGATTTCAAGAACAAAGATTTTGATTGAAGAAGAAAATCTTAAATTACAAGAAACTGAGATGTTTTAGAGAGATAAAATCAGAGCTAAGGTTGAAGAAGAAGAAGAGAACAATTCTGGTTTTTTCATAATGAACTAACATTAGCGCTTATTTGTTATATAAGCAACTGAATCCAACTAACCAACTAACTCGACTACTCTGATTCTGTTACCGTTACTCTGTTTGTTGACTTGCCGTTACTCTGTTATATTCATAAGTCTTCTTCTTTTATTAGCTGTAACAGACGAGAACTCCGTTAAAGACGATGAGTCTCATTACTTGTTTACTCTCCGTTCTCTTTGTTAAAATATTTTCTAAACAACGAAGAAGACAATAATATGTTAAACTATGGACTTACAATAGCTTCAAAAGGTCAAGAGCATTTACTAGATGAGTTAGAGAAGATCTTAGCTGATTACAGTTGTTTCACAGTTCAGCTAGTATCAGAAGAAGCTAAAGAAACAGAGGAAAAGGTTTTAGATGTTACACTTATATCCGGATTTTAAATTCTATGGACTGGTAAGTTCAAAGTTCATTTGATTACAAGAGGATTCATAATCGAGCATTTAACGAATGTGTGGTTTTCTCAGGTGTTTATACCAAAGAAAAAAGGGAGAGATGTAGCACATGATGTTGAATCATATAAAAGCATCAAAGAAGGTTTCTCTATTGACTATCTCTCACTTGGGAAGGTAAATTTATCCCAAGTAGGATTTGTTATTGGCAAAATCATTCTTGACACCATCACAGAAGGTATCAACGTTGAAGAGCTAAACTTGAGTAAGAAGAAACAGAGAGTTGAAAATCAAACTGTTCCTCAGCTTCAAAGCCAAAGTCTTCAAAGAGGTAGAGATCAGTTGAGCAAGAGGTTGTTGGAAGTTTCTCAGTTGAACAAGCGTGGCACAAAAGAACCAATCTCTGAGGAAAGTACTTCAAAGAATCATTCGAAGAAGACACGGAAAGTGAAATGCAACGACAACATGCCTATGAAGGAGATTCAAGAAGGAAAACACAGCTTTGTAACTGACAGATCTATGAGCGATCTTCTAAAAGTTCTTGAGCAATCAGATCAGCAAGTGACTAGCAAAGAAGAGAGTGATTCATTATCATCAGAGAAGACGAAAAAACCGAGAAATCTCTCAACTCTCAAGTCTCTTCAGGTGAAAATGTTAGATAGAGATCTTCTTGAAGAACCAGAGTCTCACTACATAATGTTTAAACTGTACGGTATCATGTAGTAACTTGAACCATTTTGTTTTATCTCAGTTTTATTTGGTCACTGATAGTGTGATAAATTAAATGAAAAATTAGCTACTTATTTTGTATCTTTGTTTAAAATTTAGAATCATATAGTTACTCTCATTTTATATAATAAAATAATATATCAAATTTACGTTCTCACCACTTCATCATTCATGTACCAATCATTTACACTTTTGAGACTCTTGAGTTGACACTGAAGAAGATGAACTCAGTGAATCAAAATCTTTTATTATACGATTTTGAGAAAGCAAAGTCTTACAAATATATTCAAGTGTTATGTTTTAACAAAAGTCTCAGGATGACCGCAACAATTTGACATAAAATCAAGAAAATAGTGATTTCGGAGTAAATAGGTCAATTCGGCAAAAACAAAACAACTCGAAAAACTAACATGACCGATCCGAGTCGATTTAACTTCAAAAACCGATCGATTTCTATATTAAATAAATTTTGAATTCGAAGCGAACTGAATTTAAACCGAGATAATTTTAGATAACTGAATTAGCCGAAATATAAAAATTAATATTACTCTAAACCAATTAGTTTTATCTTAAACCAATTAATTTTATCATAAAATGATTAAATACACCATTAATTTTGGGTTGTTTGGATTTCTTTTCGTTAATTCATGTTATCCAAATTAACTTCAGATTTTTTCAGTTTTGGATTATCCAGAGCCTTTTATTCATATCTCTCATAAAAAAGGATAAATATTTTTACAAAACCAGTTCGAATCTAAACCGAAATATTTTAGATTGTGTTTGGGTTCTAAAATATTTTGATCAGATAACCCAAAAAATGGAATTAACCAAACTAAAACCAAATGTTCAGGTCTAGCAACATGGGCATTTGCCATGAAACTAACCGAAATTCAAAAAAAAATAGTAAAGAAAAAAAGTTCAAATTTCTTTTTCCTCAAAAAATCTCAAAATAAAAAAAAATAGGGAAAGAGTCCAGCAAACTATCTGATAACTATTTTAAAATTATTTTAAACTATTTGATTACTATTTTAAAATTATTTTAAACTATTTTGATAATTTTAAAATTATTTTAGTTTTGATTGGGTTTAGGTTTAAAACAGTAAAATGGAATATAGCAAGGGAAATATCACTTCAAAAAAATACATTACTCCCAAGGTATTACGATGGTCCACATAACAAAAATGGAAATATCATCTTGTTACAGTAAACCTCTCACAATCTAACAAACTCAAACTACTAAAATTGGTAGAACAAGAATCTAATGTTCATAAAACAAGGATTTCACAATTCATGTTGCGAGAACTTCAAAGGAAGAAGAGTCCTTCGCAGAGGATGAATCAATATGCAATTACAGAGAAAACTAGAGAAAGAGATCTAACAATTTCAACAACAATTTCTGATTGAATCGTAAATGTGTTAACCAGCTCTCTTTAATAGCTTGTGAAAGAGATATAATCTTGACCATTGATTCCTCTGTGTAATCTAAGCCCTACACCTGTCATTAGTCACTCCACTTATGTATATTACTATATCACATCTCAAAAAATTTACATAATAAATAGATTATAATGGGTTTAATAGAAAAGACAATAACTGAGAGTGAAGCTAACTAGTTTATATTCTGAGGTCGTGTATATGAATAATCCTAAAGATGGAGCGGTTAGCCAGATCTGCAGTTTCGTTCTCGTGTTCATCCAAGATTTTGACTTTGTTAGGACACAAGCCTGGAAATGAACTAGCAAGGACACAAAAAGATTTACGAACAACTTAACCAAGAAAGTTTAATCGGTTTCTATTAACTCTACCAAGTGTTGACTTGTGTAACACGAAAGCAAAAGTTCATGTCTCTTATTCAAACTTCTTCAAACATTGCTTTTATTTATTATAAATGAATAATGAATAATAATGATAGAAATATTTGAATTTTAATAGAAAATATTATTAAAATTATGATATTAGTTGATAATCACAAATAAATATATATTGAAATTGTACATATTAAATGTGTCGGTTTGTTGGATTTTATTTTTTAAAATAAAAACAAAATCTAATAAATTTTATAAATAATTATGTGTATTTGGGTACAGAGCCGGCCCTAAGCATAAACGGACCAAACACGTGTTTGTAGCCCTCCGAAAAAAATCAGTTTTTTCTAATACAATAATTTTTTTAGAAAATCGTAGTACTAGTAGGCCGATAAATTTTATCTTGCGTATGGCCCAATAAATACGATAGACCTTTTTGGGTAGAGATGAAGGTGAAGGGAATGGATTATATGATGTTTAGGCTTATAAACCCTACGATTAGTGGGCTTTGTAGTAAACTTTGAAGTTTAGAAAGCGATATGAGGCTCATATGCCACAAATTACAATGAGATGATATTTTATCCTTAGTAAAATGTCATATTACGAGCATACACATTTAGCGCGGCAAACTTTCACAGATTACGACATAACACACCAAACTTGTTTTATCGAGTTTGTGACATTTCAGCCATTGTGATGAAAGGAATGGAGATAATAGTTGTTATGTATGCAATCAGTGCCGTCTCTACCCCTAGGCAAAGTAGGCAAATGTCTATGGCCCACTCAAAATAAAAAAAAAATTATGAAAGGAAAAGAGCCCCACTTTTCCAAAAAAAAAGAATTTCTTTTAAAAATTTTAATTTTTTTGTTATTGCCATGGGCTCTGCAAAAAGTTAAGACGGTCATGTATGCAATGAGCAATCCGAGTTTATAAAGAGGTTATGTGAAGAAGGAAAAATGGGCTAGAGGATTTAAACCGAGTAAAGAGACATATAGATCTTAAATCTGCGAGTTTCGAACCGTAGATGATAAGGAAACATCAACATTATTGGTTATAGAAATGAAAGAATCACTCAAACCACATTCAATGATACTTATTACAAACAGAATCATACAAACAAATCACTCTTACAAAAAAAAAACAAACAAACTTAAGATTTTTGATAGCTTAGAAGATAAGAGCCCAAACTGGGAAGACAAGAAGAGCAATGATCCCAATAGTATTGGATATACCATTAGCTTTAGTAAAGGCATCTCTGAATCCACCTGAAGCTCTAATATGTTCTTGAAGCAAGTAACATCCAATACCTAAACATATAACTAAACCAACCCAACTGTCTCTAATTGTAACAGCTATTAGTTCTGGAGCTACTACTACTAGTAGAACCATAGATACTGGTAACTCCAAGTATTCTAATAACAACAAAAGAGGTAAGTCAAATTAGTAAATGAAGAATTCAAAGTCTAAAGAGGATAAAAAAAAAAGTATAAACCTCGAGTGTGCTTAGGGAAGAAGAGTTGAATAACAACAGCTACAAATGCAATCCATTTACCAATTTCTCCTCTGTGGAAAGTTTCAGACATAAATGTTATGAACATCAGTTAAGTCAAACAGAGAAAGTCTTTAGTTCTTTGGGTTTCATTATAGATGAACATGTCCGTATCTGGCCCATAGGAAAATGTAGACATGGACATTAATCCAAAATAAATAAATAAACGAATCTGAAGTCGATTCGAAAAATTAGATCCGTGTCCGACCCGCTTTAATTTCAAAAGCCTATCAATTTCTATATTAAATAAATTTTGGATTCGAGATCGAATCAAAATAATCTTGGATAGCCGAATTAACTGAAATATAAAAAATTAATATTAACCTAAACCGATCAGTCTTATAATAAACCGATTAGTTTTATCACAAACCGATTAAATATACCTTTTAATTTTTGGTTGTTCAGACTTTTTTCGGTTAATTCAGATTCAAATTATCTAAATTAACTTTGTATTATTTTGATTTTTCGGTTTCGGATTATAAATAATTTTACAAAACTGATTCAAATCCGAACCAAAATATTTCAGATTGTGTTCGGATTATAAAATCTCTTTTTCGGATAATTCAAAAGCCGAATTAACCAAACCAAAACCGAATGCCGAGGTTAGCAAGATGACCATTCCCCATGAAACTAAACCGAAATTCAGAAAAAATAGTAAAAGAAAAAAATTCAAAAAAACTATTTTCTTTTTTCTCAACCCCCTAAAAAAATAGGGAAAGAGTCCTGCAAATTTAATTTATCTAGGCCCATATTAGTTCTGAGACGGGCCAAACCTGAAAACACCGAAGATCACAGAAGGAAGACTGAAGAAGATGTAAGGAATAAGAAGTGATGTAAGCATTTCTGTTTTCCAATTAGTCCGATCCAACACCAACAAGTATCTGCATTTTTTCATTACATCAGATAAAGTTAAAAGATACAAAGAGATGAACAAAAACAGAGATAAGAGAAGAAGCTTACATGGCGGCAAATGAAGCAATCCATTCGAGGACAGAAGTACCAAAGCCTAAACCAGTAAGCATAAAAGTATGGTTAGCTAAGTTCTTAGCAGCAATAACAAGTTCATTGAGATCAGATCCGATCACAGATTCAAAGGTTCCATGGTCTCTTCTCATCTTTGTAAAAGTCATCGCAGATGAAGAAAGAATTTTGAGTTAGAGAAGACTTTTTGTTGTGTCTGAATTATTGATGAGAAACAGGTGTTGATGTCTGAAGGAAGATTTGGTATTGGTTATTTAAGGATTTAGATGTGTGACTCGGTAGATGCGAATATGCCACGTGGCATGTGGATATTTTTTTCTTTTTTAATTTGTTGATAGGTATATCGAATAACCAGAGTGGCAAAGTTATTGTTTTTATTTTATTTTATTATTTTTCTATGTCGGCAAGGAGTGTTTTCAATTGGGCAATTAAATAAAATACGAGGAAATAATATTGTATTTGTTGTTTAAATTTTTCTATATTTATAAAAAATAATTAAATTTTATTTTTGTTTTATTTTATCCTAATATATATATATATATTTAATTTATTTATGGATTAGATTAATAAAATAATGAAGATAAAATTAAAAAATTTGTAAAATATTTACATTAAAAACTGAAAACAATAAATACATGCAAATAAATTTAAAATTTAAAATTAAATTTAATATGAAATATATGGGAGTAATAAAATTTTGGTGCACTGTTCACAAGTATGCATGTTATTAGGTTCCAGCGTTTTTGGTATTAGGTTCAACTTTTGATCATAAATTTTTTGAACAAGTAAATCATATGAATTCGAACAAAAACTACATATAACTTTTGATATATTTTAGGGAATATTCTATATTGGATTATCTGTACACTGTGCAGGACATGCTTAAGAGTCTTTGTTTAAACTAAAAATCTTTTTATATGAGATTTATTTTTTTGGTATTTTTTTAATGAAAAAGGTTTCTCTATGGGTTTGGAACTGTTGTATCCTCTATAAAATAGTCATCTAACGGATTCCGATAATTTTTTGGCGGATATAAATCCGAACAGATCCAAATATCTATTTAAAATAAAGAGACGAATCTAGATATTGAAACAAAATCCATCAAAATTTGGATATTCGATTTTGAATAGCATGTTGGATCCGAATATATGCTAATATCCGGATATCCGACCCAAATAGCAAAGTAGTTTTGGATTTACGGAATTCGAATATCCTACTTTTTTTAATACTTCGGATCCAATATCTATTTTTAAAAACTTTACTATCCAAATCTGTTGGATCCATTGATTTAATATCCAAATCTGGATCCAGATCATTTTTTGGATAGATAATACCTAACAGGCCTCTACTATAACATGCCCTGTAGTTTGGAGCAAGCTAAGATATTTTATAATCTGATTTGAACATACAAAACAACGTCGCTCAATCTATGGACCATTCAATGAATAACTTTTTTTTTCTTTATAGAATATATATATCTCAATCCTTATCCACTTCACTCCAACTCACAACTTCTTCAATAATTTTGTAGTTTAATAATATATTCAAGTAGAGAGATCATAAAGTCAGTAACTCTTCGTACGTTTCTTCTCCCTATAGATCAGTTTAGTGATACCAATTAACACCAACGTCAAAGCTAAGTTCGTTTCTCCATCAAGATCCTTCCATGTGGTTCGGTGTCCAATCACCAGAAACGTTCCCAAGCTTGAATTCTTCAGCTGTGGAAAGTTCGATATGATTCTTCAAGATCCACCATTAATTTAAAAAGTTGAAACTGAACTCTTATGTATATAGCGAACCAAATTCAAAAACGAACTAAAACAAAAAAATATTTAATCCATAAACCGATCGGTTTTAGCACTTAAACCGATTTAATTTCAGTTCAGATTTTTTGGATCGGTTTTTAGATTTTGGATTCGGTTTCGAATTTATGTCCACCCCTAATTCAAATGCTATATGTAGCTTACAAATTTGGTTCTTGTCACACATATATGTAAATATAGAAACTAATGGTTTCTTGATTTTGCTTAGATGTAATCATATTGCCCATAAAAAATGTGGTTGTTATGGCATGATGTTCGCGAAAATGATCAGCATCTAAGTTTGTTTCAATGCCGTGTGCTTATAATAGTACTTAGTTTTTGGTTAAGTTGCAATTTCTATTCTTGATTATGTTTGTGTGAAGCAAAATCCATGTGAAAAAGAAAACAAAACAAAAGTGGTCTAAATATAGGCTAAAAAGAATGTTTGGTAATGCAAAATGAGAATTGTTAGTATTATTAATAATAACCTATTTGATGCTTTTATTGAACCCTTCTATGCTCATATCTATAAGCAGCCTTGGGTCTTTGCCAAGGTTTTTGTTCAAAGGTTTCTATGACTAAACCTCCATTTTCTTTCCCGGCCTATGGCTGCTTTCTCTTATTCTTTTCTTTCTTCTTCTCTTCCTCTCTTGTTATCGCCCTCACGGACGCAGAAGTTTCGTTTATTGCACAACGACAACTCTTGACGCTACCCGAAAATGGCGAACTTCCTGAAGATATTGAGTACGAGGTTGATCTTAAGGTGACATTTGCCAACAATAGGCTTAAGAGAGCGTATATCGCTCTCCAAGCATGGAAAAAAGCGGTATATTCTGACCCGTTTAACACCACGGGAAACTGGCATGGTCCACATGTGTGTGGGTACACGGGCGTGTTTTGCGCCCCTGCGCTTGATGATCATAACGTCGCGGTTGTGGCGGGGGTGGATCTCAATGGAGCGGATATTGCTGGACATTTACCGGCTGAACTTGGTTTGATGACAGATGTTGCAATGTTCCATTTGAATTCAAACAGATTTTGTGGTATCATACCTAAGAGTCTCAATAAATTGAAGCTAATGCATGAGTTTGATGTTAGCAACAACCGGTTTGTTGGATCTTTCCCTTCCGTTGTTCTCTCGTGGCCAGCCGTTAAGTTTATCGATGTTAGATACAATGATTTTGAAGGTTCAATTCCTCCTGAGCTTTTCAAGAAAGATCTTGATGCTATTTTCTTGAACAACAATAGATTCACTTCTACAATTCCTGATTCCCTTGGAGATTCCACAGCCTCGGTTGTAACCTTTGCTCACAACAAATTCAAAGGTTGTATCCCGAAAACTATTGGAAACATGAAAAATCTCAACGAGATCATCTTTAAGGACAACACTCTTGGTGGTTGTTTCCCATCCGAGATCGGAAAGCTAACCAATGTAAATGTGTTTGATGCAAGCATGAACTCCTTCACCGGTGTTCTACCACCAAGCTTTGTTGGTCTTACCGGTATTGAAGAGTTTGATATCTCAGGGAATAAACTCACCGGGTTCGTGCCTGAGAGTATATGCAAGTTACCTAATTTAGTTAACTTAACATATGCTTACAACTACTTCAATGGACAAGGCGATTCATGTGTTCCTGGTAGTCAAAAAGAAGTTGCATTGGATGATATACATAACTGCTTGCCAGATCGGCCTAAGCAACGGTCGGCTAAGGAATGTGCGGTTGTGATTAGCCATCCTGTGGATTGTAGTAAGGACAAGTGTGCTGGTGGTGGTTCTAGCCATGCTGCACCATCAAAGCCATCATCACCTGTGCCAACTCCGCCGGTTCATAAACTACAACCACCGAAAGGGTCACCACAACCTGATGACCCCTACGATCAGTCTCCTGTGAATAGGAGACGTAGCCCACCTCCACCACAACAACCACGTAAACCGGTGGTATCTCCTCCACCACCACGGGTATATTCTCCACCACCACCACCACCAGTTCATTCACCACCTCCACCGGTACATTCACCACCTCCACCGGTACATTCACCTCCACCACCAGTACATTCACCTCCACCACCAGTACAGTCACCTCCACCACCGGTACATTNCCACCACCACCAGTCTTCTCTCCTCCACCGCCAGTTCCCTCCACACCAGAACAGCCCGAGTCACCACCACGGACAATAGAAGCACCAGCTCCAAATGATGAATTGGTCATTCCACCAAATATCGGCCACAAATATGCATCACCACCACCTCCAATGTTCCAGGGCTACTAATATTAGAGTGAAAAGTCTATAAATGAATCATATCGTGAGAACACAAGAAAAAAAATGAGGAAGACAAAAGAAGAAAACTCAATGTATCGTAGTCGCATTTAACTCATTAATCTTACAAAGTTTGTGTAGTAACAGTTAATAACATTTTTTTTTGGTCCATTAAAGATTCTTTGAAACACAACAAAACTGCTGTTATACTATCCTAAAACTACATATAATTAAACCTCTATAAATTAATAATTATCAAGACTTAGATATTTTTATTAATTTATGTTGATATTGATAAATTAATAAATATTACTGAGAAAAAATTTAAGAACATTTGTGATAAAATATTTTACCAAGATTTCTTTTTTGTTTTTATCGTTTATTACGTTATTAGTATTACAAAATTTTATGAATGTAAGAACGATTTTTACTTAAGATATTACACGACACAAATATTTTTCGACAAGCGGTTTTGGATATACGACATCTACATGATGAATAAGTTTTCTCTGCAACACAAAACTACAACGGACTATTCTATCTGCGCACACTGTAACTTCGGGATAGTTTTTACATAATTTAATATGTAATAACTGCATTCTCTGATTTTTGAACTCTAGACATGGTGTAAAACCTTTTAAAACTCTTATGGCCAAAGGTGCTTTCACTAAGAAATTTTAAAGGCGGAAAAACTTGAACATTTTAAACCAAATATTAGTGAAGTTTTGAAACTTTCAATTTTGAAATTTTTTTTTGAGAAATGAAATTTTGAAAGAAATAGTCACAAATTAAATTCAATATTACAAATTCTGAAGAATAAATCTTTCGCAAAGAATAGATTTTTATGAGGTTATGTTGTTGAACATACAAGATTTCAACTGGATATCTGGCACAAAAAATCATTATTTGGATCGACATCCGGTTGATCCGTCGTTCTACTATCCGGATCCGTTTGTTCCGAATATCCGTTCTTTAGATATCCAGTTGAAAAAATTTTCAAATTCTATGTCATTAAACTTTAAATTTATACAAAATTATCCAAATAACTCAAAATATTTTATTACTAAAATAAAAATTCATCAAAATGATATCAAATCTACAACTATTCAAAACTTAACAATCCTTCATAAAAAAAGGTAAATAATGATTTTAGGAGATTTTAAAACGTTTTGTAGTTAGAAAATAGGAATGAAAAATGGTGAATAAGGTATATATTTCAGGAAATAATTAAAATATTTGATGCATTGATAAAAATAGTTACAATATTTCTTGTAACATGGTATATATTATGATATATTCTCTTTGTTTCACAATATATGTAGTTTTAGATTTTTAATTTATTTTATTATAATTGTAAGCTTTATTTTAACAGAAAAAAAATTGTAAGCTTAGATTTTGATACATATTTTAAAGCAATAGTCTAGTATTATCCCTATTAATTTTATGTAATGACCAATCAAAATTTCTAACTAATACGAAAAAATAAAGAATTCCATATATTTTACTTAATAAGTGTAAAAAAATTAAAATTATATATTTTATGAAGAGAGGGAGTATTGCTATCGATATTTATAGTTATATTTATCTACACATATTTTTGATTGAAAGCTTGTACTGCTGATTTATGTTTCCAGCTGATTAATTAAATAATTTTTTCATAATCATTTAAATTTCTAAAATTTTTTTTGATGATATCGAATTTACTTACATTCCATGAAATATAAAACAAGATGGTTAAGTATAAATAATTTTCATTTGTGTAAATCATATGGGTAAAAATACAATATTAATTAAACATTGTAATAATAGTTTAGAAAATTCTGTAATTAATTAAGCAACATATATGATTTTTAAAATATAAAAGATTTAAAACTCCTAGAACATTCAGAGTTACATGTGTTTAATGCATTTGGAATCTCTTTCTCAATCCAGCAGTAATTTTGTAGAGCATCAGATGGAAAACAACACCAACAAGGCTTTTGAATACCTAACTGTGGACATATACCTTTCTTACAAGGTGGCTTGAACTGTTTATATTGAACTGTTGATGTCCCTATGTTTTCAACCTTGATTTTTCCACCTGTTACATTGATTTGAAACACACAAAACAAAATTTTTATAATTAAGTAAACATATCTTATTATATAAATTTTGATGATAGATTTAACAATAGCACGATATATGTTAACAAAATCATGATATGTGTCTGTTGATCGATAAGATTGTGATATATGTAATTATATTTTATGTTTTTAATATATTTGTGTAATTTTTTTTTTGTGTGATAGTGATATAATATTTTTGATGAAAATATGATAATAATATAAGATTTTTGTTTAAATTTGAATTATGTCAAAATTTACAAATTCGTCTACTTGATGTAACTTTTATAAACCCACATATATGCGGGTTATACTCTATGTATATAATAAATATATGAGGGAAAAAAACTAAACTTACACTCATGTAGAGTAAAGAGGAAGAACATGAATATGCATATTAGAGCTACTTGTGATGATTTCATGGTTGGGATGTGTCTAAGAAGACCTTTTTGTGTTTTGTTGTTTATTGAGATGTTGTAATTTGTAAATACAAAGCATATATATATATATATATTCCTCCATTTTTGACATATTAAATTTTTATTTTTTCCAAATAAATATTTCATATAATTCCTAAATTTCCATTTTCTATTTTCCATATAGATGGATTTGGTTGATATTTGTTAATACTAAGGGGTATGTGTCAGATTATGAATTTGGAATAATTCTTATTTAAAATGATAAATCTTATGTTATTTAAACAAAAATTTTGATAAATATTCTAAAAATAAAGAGAAGAGAGGGTATTGAAAATTTTAAACTACAGTTTAGAAGATTTTGATTTTTTTTTTCTTCTTAAATTCACATGTTACTCAATTTATAATTTTAAAATTATTTTCATATTCTATGTCATTAAACTTGGAATTTTAATAAAGTCATCCAAAATAACTCAGAATCTTTTGTTATTTAAATAGCAATTTGTAAAATTCATATAAAATCTACTTATATTCAAAACTTAATCACCCTTCTTAAGAAACTTTTCATGAGTATGCAGATTAGATTAATATGTGATGATTTCATGGTTAGATTTATCAAATGATCTTGTTTGTGATTATTATTGTCTTACTGAGTAGTTTAATTTTTAAATACAAAATTCAATAATCCTCCATTTTTATATATTTCATACCATTTTCAATAGTTTTTTTTCAATTTCTTTGGTTGGATTTATGTAAAATTAATAAATGTATCTATCAATATTTATATATTGACATCAAAGATTTTAGTAAATTGTCATTGATTGTTCTAGATTTATGTTAATATGTTCAATTAAACAATCTTTGCAATGTAAATGTTTATGGTTTTCTATAAAATTTTCATTTATTATTTTCTTCAATCTATAATATGATTTATTACTTAAAATATACGATTGTTATATGATATATATATATATATATATTAATGTGTGATATAATCTAGATTATTAGGCTAATTTTACGCCAACAAATCATTATTATGTCATTGGTTGCTCAATAAAGGTATAACTAGGGGTAGGCATTCCATCTCGTCTTGTCCCATTCCCATTCAAAATTTTTTGTCTCAATTCAAAATATATTTTCGTATGAGATAAATTTTTAATTCCCATTTAGGAATAAGACGGAGGAGACATGACAAAACCGAAAATTTCTGCCCATTCAAAAAATATTATATATAATGTAACACCCGTGATCCGGTTAAGGATCACTAGGTCGGTTTAGGGTTATGGTTTGCCGAGTTTAGTTTAATGGAATGGTTTGTCGATCCTGGCCAGGTCGGTTTACTGTGACATTGAACCGAATAAATCGAACCATAGCAGTGGACCGACCCGCGGACCGCAGTATGCTGTGTATTTAATTTCAGAGAAATTCAGAGAAAAATCCGAGAACTGTTGTATGTTTAAGCGGAGACTGCTGTGAACTTATTTGATTGGGTTTGGAAGCCCAAAAATAAGTGGAAGAATAATTAAAAAGAATTGGGTTAGGAAAACCCAACAGATTTTTAATTATGAT
>KE158429.1:33782-45814 GCA_000411055.1 Leavenworthia alabamica | reverse complement strand
AAAAAAAAAAAAAAAAAACTAGATCTATTTTAATGCGTATCTAATCTCCATAATATATTTTGTCCATGCATATATATAGAAACATTGAATCCAGATCTTAATGAGGGAAGAAGAAATTAAGGAATCCAACAAATTATGACAACTCATAGGTATAGTCATAATCAGATACAACCCTTTTCATACTTCACATTAACTATTTTTGTTTACAAAACTGAAAACTCCTTTTTTCTCCATACCTCTTTGTCTTCTTTCGTTGTAAACTTGTACTTACACTCAAACATATACAAAGACTCATGTTAGCATATAGATCTCATCATTTTAATTCTCCACCACATAATAATAATACACACCATTTTCATTCACGTTATTAAAAACACAATCAAGTTTACCGCAAATACAAAACCTAAAAAGAATCTGACATTGTTTTCTTCCATTTAACGCTTTTGGAAAGAGGGCGATGAACGATAACTACTGGGATTCACATAATCTCGTTTCTTAAACAATCTGAATCTTGGAATGCATCTTCCTATCACCACCTGCTCATAATCACTATTAAACCATTTCAGAAACTTATTAGAGGATACTAGAGAGAGAGCGAGTGAGTGAGTTAACGACCTTCCAACTCCTTTTGTTTGCGATTCGCTCATTTATCAACTCCAATGTAGAGATGATTTCTCTAAATGTTGGTCTTTTTGATGCTTCTTTGTCCCAACAATCCTGTATTAACCTGGCAATAGAGAGATTTTCAAGACTCTCAAAGAAGCAAAGCCAAGGATGGGTGATTCTTGTTTAAAGAAAGCTTACTCTCGTAACCCAAAAGGATATGATTTTGTTGGAGCATTGAATGGTGGACGTTCATCTTTTATATATGCTTTAGGAACTTCACTTTCTTCTTTCTCATCAAATGGCACATTACCTTCTATCATCTGTTAACAAAATACAATACTCTGTTTATTAACTGGTATAAACCTCAAGAATTTTGCTCTTTTTTAGATTATTTTACCTCTTGTAAGATCAAAGCAAAAGAAAATACATCTACTTTTGTGTCATACTCTTCGTTTCTGTAAACTTCTGGAGCCATGTACCGCCCTGTACAATTAGAGTAACATCAAGCCATCAAACCATTCCACATAAACACTAAAGCTTACAGTTCTATGCTCTAAGCTTAAGCTAAATACAGGAACATACACAACTTGACCGAGCACGTTTTAATAGGTAGGAAGACTTACAAGAACTGTCCAATGATGTAGTAGGTTTGTCTTTTTTAGCTGTCTTCTTAACTACCAGTAGCTTGCTGACTCCAAAGTCTGCAACTTTCAGATGTCCCGAATCATCCCGAAGTATGTTTCTGTTTTCTTACTCGAACAAATGAGAACCTTTTGGATATATGATATATATGGTATATAATTGCAAACATTTTGTAACAAAATAATTTCTACTGATACAGCCAAGAGGAAAACCTACGGAGGCTCTAGGTCGCAATGGATTATGGCTTCAGGTTTATGCTCGTGCAAATAGTTCATTCCTCTGCAAAAATATGAAAGAATACCAACACACACAATCAGAAACGACAATGTTTGAATTCATGTTTCATTGCAACCAGTCATGCATCAATATGAACCCGCATAACTTCAAAGTAATAATAAAGAGACAATAGTGACTTAACCTAGCAATTTCAAGTGCGAACTTCACTGCTTGTACTGGCATTAGAGGTCCTTTCCTGTCTAGATATTCTCGAAGATCTCCCTACAAATACACAAAAAAAGAATTAAAGCTCCATTAGGTTATTGTGTGAAATTTAAACATCAACCTTATTCTTCATTTCATATCTAACAAGCTGTCAGAGTAGCATCATAATGGTATAAAATAAAATAAAATTCTTGTTAGTCTCAATAGAACTTGCTTCAAATTGTTGTCAATTTATTTTGTAAGCTTCTTGAGAACTCTCAACCTAGTATTTCCAGAATGTTTATAGGATTCTAATTTCTAACTGATAGTGTTCATGAGGTCTCCTGAAATTAAGATATATCTGAATGTGGTTATCCTGATTAAGAATGAATAGGACCTTTGGTAAAAACTCGGTGACAATCATCATGGGGGTACTTTGAGTAACAGCCCCCAGAAACTGTACAACATTCGGATGGCGTATCTTTTGAAGCAGTGCAAGTTCGTCCCTAAATGCATTCCTGGATACCAAAAGGATTGCAAAACCTTTAACACATGAATAACTCATTATACAAAGAAACCATGGAGTCAACTCACACTTTGTCTTCATTGGCAAACATTTCCTCTCCAAAGGTTTTAACAGCAACATCAATACCACGCCATGAAGCCTTGTGAAAAGTACCCTGTATTGCACACATACAGTAATGACATATATGAATATACCATTTTTATAACTACCAAGCAAGCCTAACTACTCAGCTTTGCCAACTAAAACTCATAGGACTGAAAGCAAATGAAAATAGCAGCAAATGAAAATAGCAACAAATAAGTTCAAGCAAAGAGAAGTACCTACCTTTGAAATTTTGACAGAGTTAGAAAAATCAAGTTCTGTAGGATGAATCTCGTACTCTGGAACTTCTTTATCAGTTAGGACATGCATAGGAGCAATCTAAAATCACAAAGAACTAGAAATTAATCAACACATTAAGAAAAGCTATCCACAGAATAATTAGAGAAGATAACACATACAGGAGGCTTTGCACCATGTTTCTCCAAAAGTTCAATCACTTGATGATTTTTATAATACACTGCATCTGCAAGAGGCTGTTAAGATCAATCACGAATTATTACCATCATTAAGCAACAAAGTTTGCTAAATCTCAGACGCTTCAGTAGATCTATCTAATCATCATCATCCGATTCAAGTATTGCTAAACATATGCTTACGCGACAATTCGTCGAACACAAAACGAACTATGAGTCTATGAGAAGTCAAAATTCAGCAGAGAAAGAACTTTAAAACCATACCGTACTACCCCATCGGTCCATCGAATCAACTTTGGCACCACGGCTGAGTAGCAACTGAACCACATCGGTTCGTCCCTGACAAGCGGCGATGTGAAGAGCAGTACGGCCATCTATGTCACGGTAATCAACATTAGTTCCCGAATCCAGCATCTTCTTGATCCCATCGATATCACCTTCGTTGGCTAGATACATTAGACGAATAGTCGGATCCACAATCCCAGCTGCTGCCAAATCGTCGTCCTCATCTTCCTTTACTGTATCTATTGAATCCGGCGCTAGCGAAGACTGCCTCCCAAGTTTGAATCTCGCCGGCGATTTGGGCATAGTTGTCATGTTGAACCAAGGACTTGAACTTGATGACGCTGCAAGCAAGCAATATGAGCTGTAAATGGAACTGTAACGGCAGCAACAAAATATAAAAAAAATCCCAACTTATATGGGTTTCCTACTCATCCTTTTATATACTTAAATTATTAATTAATGTCAATGTCAAGGGAAGACAATTGAGGTTTGATAAGTTGACTTATATTACTCCGCCTTCATCATAATGGGCCGCTTAAGGAAATTAAATCATTTCAGATTTGAGTCCAGTAATCTGGCCCATTATCGAATTAGATATTTAGCAATCCGAGAAAGCAAATGGAGAACTCTACTCGATCCATAGCGTGTGAAGGTCACTCAATTGTGTTTGTATGACACGTGTCTATATGAAATAGCGAGTAGTCATCACCGTCCTGGTGCGCGTCAAAGAAGGAAAGTTAAGTTGCCGGGATAAAACTGACAGATAAGCCTTTTTGGACTTTCCATTTTAGAATTTAAGAAGAATTATATCCGTTGATCTGAATTTAATAATATTATCACCGTTGATCTTCGGATAAACTCAATCCATTTTCAAATACGCTAACCCGCAGAGAATAAAAACTCAGTTACTACAAATATGATTGCAACTGTACATAGATTACTTGTCTTTGCTTCCATTCTTAGAATTCTGATTTCTTAGGTTGAAAATGGATATTTCGGAGAGAGTGAAAGCTCGATTAGCCGTTCTCACTTCACATTTGGCGGTGTCTGATCCCATCGGATTGGAACAGGTGTTACCGGCGATCGAGACATGGTGCACATCAGCCCACACGAGTGCTGCACCACCTCATGGATTGCTTAAAGGAAACTTGATGATTGTCGATGAACGTACAGGAAAGAAATATCAGGTCCCAGTTTCAGAGGATGGTACCATTAAATCCATTGATCTCAAGAAGGTATTTTGTAAAATCGAGTTTTTGTTTGGGCATGAATTTATCTAATTGATATTTGTTGTCTCAATTTCGATCGTTTTTATAATCTGAATGAGAGTATTGATTTGATGTATATTGTGTGTATATTAGCTTATTAGGTTGGTTTACATGTTTGGTATGCAGATAACGACGGGGAAAGATGATAAAGGGCTTAAGTTGTACGATCCTGGTTACTTAAATACAGCTCCTGTTCGATCTATGATCTCTTATATCGACGGAGATGAAGGAATCCTACGTTATCGAGGTTTTCCCATTGAAGAATTGGCTGAAAATAGTACTTTTATTGAGGTTTCTTATCTCCTCAGTAAGTCTTGATCATCTCGTTGCTTCTTCTTGTTGCTTATTTTAACTTTTGAAATCGATATAAGTTGAAGTGTTCGACCATATGTCTTGCTAGTGAAAATTTTATTGGATAGAGAAAGTTATAATTTTTGAGTTTTTATTGGCAGTGTATGGGAATTTGCCTTCTCAAAAACAGCTAGCTGATTGGGAGTTTACGGTTTCTCAGCATTCAGCTGTGCCACAAGGAGTATTGGTAAAATCTCTACTCGTTCTTCGTATCGATTTTTATACTAGTGTATATTCCAAACTTGTTCGTAAAAATCTTAATTCTCAAACCAATAGGTGCATTGTGAATAAGATCATATTTGTATAAGGACCATTTAACAACATACCACTAATGTGATGTGTATATGATTAGACAAGGGTCTTGTAATCTATTTGGAAATGTTGAGAATTTGATAGCCGTAGTAAAAGAACTTTGATGCCGAGTTTAATAGCATCTTTGATCTACTGACATTATTTATGAATGTTTTGTCAGGATATCATACAGTCCATGCCTCATGATGCACACCCAATGGGAGTTCTTGTAAGTGCAATGAGTGCACTTTCTATCTTTCATCCTGATGCTAACCCTGCTCTACGGGTATGTTTTATAATCCTGTTTGTTTAGGTACAGTCAAGATCCGCGTTTTCTGAAAGTGTCTATGCTATTGGATGCAGGGTCAAGATATTTACAAGTCAAAACAAGTTCGTGATAAACAAATTGTTCGTATTCTTGGAAAGGTATTGTTGTGTCTCTGATTGTGAATTAGTTGTGGAACTAGAAAAAGGTTTTACAATGTATATATGATTTGCAGGCGCCAACAATTGCCGCGGCTGCTTATTTAAGGATGGCAGGCAGGCCTCCTGTTCTTCCTTCGAGCAACCTTTCTTATGCGGAGAATTTCCTCTATATGCTCGACTCGATGTACTTCCCTCTTTATTTGATTAAACACTTGCATTTTAGTCAGTTTTAGATCGTTTTCTAGCTTCGAACTTGTATGTAACAGGATATATTCTTTAATCTTGATTACAGGGGAAATAGGTCTTACAAGCCTAATCCTCGTTTGGCTCGTGTGTTGGATATCCTCTTCATACTACATGCTGAACATGAGATGAACTGCTCTACTTCTGCTGCTCGGCATCTTGCATCTAGGTACTTATCAGTTATCACTTGTTAGAGATTTTTTTCATTTAGACTGTTATGCGAGTGTTTAAATCAGTATGGTATGACTGTAGTGGTGTTGATGTGTACACTGCTGTTGCTGGAGCTGTTGGAGCACTTTATGGTCCACTTCATGGTGGCGCAAACGAGGCTGTGCTTAAGATGTTATCAGAGATTGGAACTGTAGAAAATATTCCAGAATTCATCGAAGGCGTCAAGAACAGGTAACTCAAGTTATTCAAATTGTGACAAATCATTGCTACTAATGTTATTATCTCATTTCCATGTTCTTAGAAAGAGGAAGATGTCAGGTTTTGGACATCGTATTTACAAAAACTACGATCCTCGAGCAAAAGTCATTAAAAAACTAGCGGATGAAGTGTTCACCATTGTTGGAAGAGACCCTCTAATCGAGGTACTTTACAACCTTGTGCTCACGTAGCTACTCTCCTAGTACGATGTTTGATGGATAATGTTTTCAGGTCGCAGTTGCTTTAGAGAAAGCAGCACTCTCTGATGAATACTTTGTTAAGAGAAAGCTTTACCCAAACGTTGATTTCTACTCTGGATTAATCTATAGGTAAGAGATCGATACATATTCTAACAAATAGTTTTGTTCTAACCATTAGTTCTTGTCTGAATCTGTTGTGTTTGGTTATTGAATTGGGTAATAACACAGGGCAATGGGATTCCCACCAGAATTCTTCACAGTTCTATTCGCAGTCCCGCGTATGGCTGGTTACTTGGCACACTGGCGTGAGTCATTAGATGATCCTGACACTAAGATCATGAGACCTCAACAGGTAAAAATACATTATATGTACATAGCTACTAAGCTACTATTACTAAGCTACATACACTTGTTTGGATCATGGCTCATTGTATTTACGTGGCTGCACAGGCTTATACTGGAGTGTGGCTAAGGCATTACGAGCCAGTGAAAGAAAGAAAGTTATCAAGTTCAGATTCTGATAAGATGAGTCAAGTGTCCATTTCAAATGCATCAAGAAGGCGTTTATCTGGATCTTCTCTTTAGGATCGATCCTATTACATACAAATAAAGACAGAAACATTGGGAACCTCTGGTCAAACAAGAGAGTCTTCTCAAACAATCTCTGTTGTTTTTTTCTCTTATAATTAAAACCCTCAATAATATTCAGACAAAATCTTATTGTTATTGTTTGTTATATTTTTTTCAATTTATTGATTGAATAATATTTGTTATACTATATACTTTTGATAAATGAAAGTTATAAAAGATATTTTTTTTTCCGTTCTTAAAAGGAAAAAGGTTGGTGAAACGATTGTGAGAACAATAAAATGACAAGTGGCGGTAAAAGTTATCTGCAGCTGTTACAAATTTTACGACAAAAGTCTAATAGGGTTTCAAGTTCACTTATAAAAGTTGTAAGAAGCTATACAAGGCTTTCAAGTTAACTTGGTTTCATCGCCTCTTTGCTGTTACATTCTTTGACTTGTCAATTTTAAGATAAAAAATGGAGAGAGTAAAATCTCGCTTGGCCGTCCTCTCTTCTCACTTGGAGGTGTCTGACCTCGCCAGACTGGAACATGTGTTGCCGTCGATCGAGCCATGGTGCACATCGGGTCACACAACTGCTGTACAGCATGTGTCCCTTAAGGGAAACCTAACGATCGTGGATGAGCGCACGGGAAAGAAATATGAGATCCCAGTTTCAGAGGATAGTGTCATTAAAGCCATTGATCTCAAGAAGGTATTAAAATCTGAGAAATTTAGTTCTATTCACTGTGATCTTACTCCTTAGTACTATACATAGCTTATACATGGACTTGCATGTTTGGTTTAACAACAGATAACGACAGGGAAAGATGATGACAAAGGGATTAAGTTATACGATCCTGGTTATTTAAACACAGCTCCTGTTCGGTCTTCGATTTGTTACACTGACGGAGAAGAAGGAACTCTACGTTATCGAGGTTACCCCATCGAAGAGTTAGCTGAGAGTAGTACCTTTACTGAGGTTGCTTATCTCCTAAGTAAGTCTTGATCATCTTGTAAGCTTATTTTACTGTTTAATAAGCAAAAATGTTTAATCTATAGTCTTGCTTAGTGTTCATGTTTTTTTAGGTTATATTATATATATATTACATTTCTTCTTTTTCCAGTTTATGGGAATCTGCCTTGTCAAAGTCAGCTAGCTGATTGGGAGTTTGAAATTTCTCAGCATTCAACTGTTCCACAAGGAGTTTTGGTGATTTTCTACTCTTTCATAATATGAATTATTAGTACTTTCGGACATAAATTCGAAACTAAATCTCAAATCTAAAAACCGATCTAAAAAATTCGAATTGAAATTGAACCGATTTTTATGCTATTAAATATTTCTCAGTTTTAATTCAGTTTCGGTTTTTTGGTTTATCCAAAAAAAACCGAATTATATAAAAAAATTTCGGTTCGATTTTTAGGAGATTTTGGTTTTTTGTGTTTTGGATTTTTTTTTCCGATTTTTTTGGATTTTTATTCTCAAGACTTTCAGATTTTTTCAGATTAAATCAAAAAAATTATTTTTACAAAATAAAAAAATCTAAACCGAACCGAATTAAATGGATTTCAACCAAATCCGAAAGCCCTAATTTATCTGTTTCCTAATCTTCGGTCTGAGATGATTTAATGTATTGATTGGTAGGATATAATACAGTCCATGCCTGATGATGCATATCCAACTGGAGTTCTTATCACTGCCATGAGTGCACTTTCAACCTTTTATCCTGAAGCCAATCCTGCTCTTATGGTAACTTTTCTACTCCTATGCTCCAGTTTTTTCCTCTGTTCCTGATTTCATAGAAATCTCCATTGAGTGTAGGGTCAAGATATTTACAAATCAAAACAAGTTCGTGATAAACAGATTGTTCGGATTCTTGGACAGGTATTATTGTTATGTCTCTTAATTTATTGTCTTAATATGTAACCAAACTCTGAGTTATTACATAAACATGTCTGTAGGCAGCAACAATTGCAGTGGCTGCTAATTTAAAGACACTAGGAAGACCTCTTGTTCTTCCCTCAAGAAACCTAACTTATGCAGAGAACTTACTCTATATGCTTGATTCAATGTACTCTGAACTGTTTTTGTTAGTTTAAATCTGATCTGATCTTATAATTATCTCATCTTTCATTGATTATATAGGGGAGATACATCTTACAAGCCTAATCCTAGGCTAGCTCGAGTGTTAGATATCATTCTCATATTACATGCTGATCATGAACTAAACTGTTCTACTGCTGCTGCTCGACATCTTTCGTCTAGGTACTTATCAATGGTTAGAGATCTTGCTATGTGAGAGATATATATGTTTTAAGTGTTGTGTGTTGTGTAGTGGTGTTGATGTTTACACTGCTGTTGCTGGAGCTGTTGGAGCTATATCTGGTTCACTTCATGGTGGTGCAGTTGAAGCTGTACCTAAGATGTTATCAGAGATTGGAACTGTTGAAAACATTCCAGAGTTCATTAAAAGCGTGAAGAACAAGTAAGAGTTATAAAAGTATCTGAGTTGTGTTATGTGTTGTTAACTTTTTTCTTACAGGAAGAGGAAGTTGTTTGGTTTCGGACATCGTATTTACAAAACCAATGATCCTCGAGGAGAAATCGTCAAGAAACTAGCTGATGAAGTGTTCTCCATTCTTGGAAAGGAGCCTTTGGTTGAGGTAGTCAAGAAGATACTTGTGTTTCAAGTTATCTCTTATAGTTTAATGTGTTTGTTGAGTTCGTTCTTGTGTATGATGTTTTCAGATAGCTATTGCTTTAGGGAAAGCTGCAGTTTCAGATGAATATTTTGTTAAGAGAAAGCTTTACCCAAATGTTGATTTCTACTCTGGATTAATCTATAGGTAAGAGATCTATGTGTACTTTACTTCTTGTAAAACCATTAGCTCTTGATCTGAACCTGTGTAAATACAGGGCAATGGGAGTTCCATCAGAGTTCCTTGCAGTGGCTCGTATGGCTGGGTACTTAGCACACTGGTGTGAGTCATTAGATGATCCTGATACTAAGATCATGAGACCTCAGCAGGTAAACTATACTCTTTGATAGATCAATGACTTATGGCTCATTGTATTGTGTGGGTGGACAGGTCTATACTGGAGTGTGGCTAAGGCATTACGAGCCAATGAGAGAAAGAAGTAATGGTTATGAATCTGACCCGAAAGCGACCAGGTCAATAGATTAATGAGCTTCAAGATATATGTATAACTTGAAAGTTTTAAAATTATTTATTTTTTCCCTGTGTTACATAATAATTACATTGCTTTATAAGTTCTACAGATTTATACAGAAAACATTTTGCTTTGGGGATTATATTTAATTATTTATAAAGTGGATATATCCAAAGTCTTCTTCTATATAAACTGATAAATCAACAAAATAATCTCTAATTTAACATCATATGGCGTTTAATTTTCTAACTTAAATTTTCAGAATGATTTGTTCTAGTTTTGTGCGTTCGAAATCATTGGTTCTGTTCGTAATAGGCGATAGTCGGTTTTTTTTAAATTTATAAAACTCACCGGTTAATACCGAATAAGAAAATCGATTCGGTTGGATTCATAACTCGATTTTTTAAAAACTTATAAAACTTATTTTTTAAAACTGAATAAACACATTAGTTCGATTCGATTTTCAAAAATTTTAATAAATTTGGTTTGTATATTAAAACATTTCTGATCGATTTGGTTTTAGGTATTAAAACATCTCGATTGGTTATTATTTTTAAAATTTAGTTTGGTTTTAAAATAAAAATAACAGTTTATTTCAGCTTTTTTGTTTATTTAAGTTATTTCGATTTGGTTTAATTAAAAAAACAAATATATAAAAAATTATTAAAAAATATCGATTTATTCAATTGTCGATTTAATTTAATGGAAATTTAATTTTTTACTTCAATTTGGTTCGATATATTCGGTTTGCTTTTTCAGCCTATGACTAATTTGTTCTCTTGGTTCAGATAAAAAAAAGACTTTATTAGATGTTATCTTTTAAATTTGATATATGAAAGAAGAAGAAAACGTTTGCATGAGATTTTGTCCTTAAGCAAGTATAGTACTAAAAACGTGAGAAAAGTTCACTGTCTTAAAATCAGTGAAATACTCTATAAACGTTACAACCTTCACACCAATCATCCCTTATAAAGCAACATACATGTGAATAAACATTTAAATAATAATAAACAATATAATATTAATTATTTCCACTATAAATTCTCAAGTTTTCAACACTAGCTTACACACACTAGTTTCTAAATTCTCATTTTCATTTTTCTTTTGTTGAGGTGAAAGAAAATGGAGATTTCAAAGAAAGTGAATGCTAGACTAGCCATTCTCTCTACACACTTGCCACCGATCGAGCCATGGTCCACATCAGCTCATATGACCGCTGCACCACATCATAACCTTAAAGGAAACTTAACAATCTTTGATGAACGTACCGGAAAGAAATATCAGATCCCAGTCTCAGAGAATGGTACCGTTAAATCCGTTGATCTCAAGAAGGTATATATACTTCATTTAGTTATATATTTTGTTGTGTATATTATATAGTTTAAAGATGAATATACATGTTTTGGTATGTAGATAACAACAGGGAAAGATGACAAGGGGATTAAGTTATACGATCCTGGTTATTTAAACACAGCTCCGGTTCAATCTTCGATTTGTTATATCAGTGGAGATGAAGGAATCATCCGGTATCGTGGTTATCCAATTGAAGAGTTAGCTGAGAATTGTACTTTTACTGAAGTTGCTTATCTCCTAAGTAAGTCTTGGACATGCAAAAGTTTTTTTGAAACATAGTTTTATTCAATGTTTTTAAACTCGACACGGTTATGATCCGCATTATCTTCGGATCACCGGTTAACCGGGTTGACCGCAGATTAATATGATTAAACCGGTCAACTATAAAATGATAAATATATAACATATAACTGTATAAATATATGAAATGACTTTATAATAAACTAATACTATATTTATTTATATATAATATTATAAAATAAAAATTTATAATATTTATGAAATAACTTATTATATAATATAAAATATTAATAATAATTATAAATAAATCAAAACACAAATAATTAAACAGTTATTTGAATCAAAAAATATTAAAAAATTATATACAAATATTAAAAAAAATTAAAATATATATAAAATAATTATTATATATTATTTTATTATTAAAATTAAATATTTATATGTATTAAAAATTTTAAAATAATTTTTAAAAAATATTTAATAAAAAAAAATTGA